>JAQFYC010004231.1:0-17851 GCA_034694165.1 Tomocerus mixtus | reverse complement strand
AATCATTTGGTTAATTAGTCGGTTATATACCAAGAAACAGGTGTATAGGGTTTTAGATGCATGGGAAGAGATTTCTTTGCGTTCACAGTAGCGATGTGATTTTGAACGGAGGAGGACAGTTTTGGACACTAGGAAGAGTCCCACAGGCACATAGTGAGTGACAACAATGTGGGGGGAATGCTATGCTAACTTTTTCATGTCAGAGAAAGAATGAGAATGACAGTGAAGTAAGTTGTGGAGGACTAAGTAGGAAGTCGCTGCATATAGTATATGTAGTTATGTGGTGAATTTCACATAGGATTTTTGGCAATGGAAATAGCAGGGAAAATGGCATGGCATCAGATGAGGCGAAATGATGGCGTATCTGTACTACACGTTTTTATACAGTATTACATTGTATGTATACCAGATACCAAATTATTCTTAATACCATCTAAAAATGGACTCTTATTAGCTATCAGAAGAGAAATTGAGAAATAGTGCCGTATTTACTATATAAGACAAAACGAGAGAGTGTGTGTACTGCAAGTAAGTACCCTTGTGGAACGCTGCATAAAGTGTAATATGTCTAATGGTGACAATAGTAATGTAATGTGAGGGTAAAGTAGATCCCGTCCTGTCCTGAGACTGTGACATGAGATGGAATAAAGTGGGTAGTAGAGAAAGAGTAAGCTAAGTCTTTATAAGATACCTATACATATATCACTGTTAGGCGTATATAATACTTTGTCACTTACATATATGCTTAAAGGTAGGTGCATATAATGACATAGTCACCGAGAGCCACAGATTTTGGGTGCCTTCGTATAATTTTCTACTTTTTTCGCATGTTTTGTTTATTAACGAAAGTTATTATCAAAGTTGTAAGGATTTTATGATAGTTTTATGTGTTTATGTACCAAAGATGTCTAATGATATTTGATTTCCAATTTAAAAAGTTGTGTTGTGCAAAGTTTAATGTGCGAAAGTAAATAGTATAAGCGAATGCCTTACGTGAAATGTATCATAAAAAGAAATAAAAAATGATGTAGATTTCTATAAGTTTGAATACCTTATCATAATTAACCTTCTTTAGAAAGCAACATTTGTTTGGAAAGTTATCGTTCATGTATAACGAGTACTAATTTGTGTGGAGATACTTTGTTTACCTACGACACATATTGTCTTATGTAGTATGTATATATGCAAGATGTGATGCTGTAACGCGGTGATGTAATAGTATTCCCTGTGTTATGTAGTGCAATAAGTGTAGAAGACTTAAAGTTAGCAATGCTAGTGCTGCTGCTACCTCGCCTACTGTTAGTTGGAAAAGAATGGAGTTGAGTTGAAGTTGGAGTTGTGCTCTAATGCAAAGGGAATGGGATGCAATAGAAAGTCTAACTGTCCTGTCCTTTCGGCTCTCTAAGCCGGAAAAATGACCGTCAATATTTCACACAGCGTGAGCCACCGTTTGATGTGACAATAGAGATTTTTCAAATTTGACATTCACGACGGAACATTTCGTTTTATGATTTCTCTTGCTTTCTCCTCTCTTGTCCTGCCTGTCCTCTCTACTTTTTCAATGACTCGTCATGAGGTGCATTGCAATTGCAAATATTGTCAGTGGACCGGCCATCCAACGTATAAAATAGGGATAATAAAATAATACGTCTATATAACATACCTGTTTACTAGTATTATGTATCTTTCTTGGTACTATATGTAGAATATAAGTATATCAAGTGATGAAATACGTTGCTTACCTTATATTGCTTGGAAATACATTGAAAAGTGAAATGGAAAGAAGAGATGACTATTTTCCACACAAGGGATGTCATGTCACTCTATCTCGATTTAATTTAAGCTTTACATCATGTTACTTTTACTTGTGACTCCGGTTACTGCATTTATTTATGATCGTACGGTCAACAATGCTATAGCGGACATTTTATGTGGGATACTCTCGTAGCAGATTTACAAATATTTAGTTATTTAGAAATAAGAACAGTAATAAATAGATTTATTTATAGTTTCCAGTTTGATGTGCTGCTAAGCGTTGCCTACTCTTTTATTGTGGAATATAATGACATTGGCAAATGTAATGAATTTAGCTGAGAATGTCTGTCCTGTCCTCCCAGCAATTAGTTTTTGACTCAAGTCACTATAGATATATTAGATATGTCGGTATTGTGGTATGTCGCTGTGAAATAAATAACATGCCAGCCACTCTGTCTCTCAATGTTATGATTTTGTACGAGTCTAAGGTATAGTGTACTGTGTAGTAATAGTTGAAAAAATATCTTCCTCACGGCACAGCTTGGCAATGTTAGGAAAAACTTACATTACTTTTCTTCCGATGATGGTGATGATCAATGTATATCTATGTGCTTGATACAATTAAATTGTGGCAACATATTTTACACAGTACTACCCTTCAGTAATCCTATTAACTATGCTTTGCTAAGTCAGACGTGCGTAATTAATACTGTAGCCTTTTTAAAATTGGATAGGAAGGGATAGGGATATAAAAGATAGAAAACAGATACGGGTCTTTGACAGAAATTGTGTTGTTCGTGTGTTGTTAAGTAACCCTGTTTATAATGTAGTTAGCTGATGTAATACAGATGCATGTGCTGTTAAGCCAAAGTTTAACAAGAAGAGTATATCTGCAAATGTCTTATACATATATTACTTTGAATAAATATATTTCTTAAGAAATCTCTTCCCAACCCTTAACTGAACTGTTTTTATGAATTTTGTTGATTTTCAGGATGCATACTTGAACCCAAGTTCGGGCGTGCTGAGGTTGACACGTGCGGGTGATATTGTGCGTGGGCTTTTGCCCAATGATCAGGGTGACTTATGGACCGTCTTTTCGCCGAATCACACGACTTACGAGCCCGTCTCAATGGCTACACATTTCCACGAGAACGAAGCCGAGTATCTTCATTCGCCGCCATCTACTTCCAATATGCCGCTTGTGACTGTCATTCAGGTGAGAAATTGAACATGTTTCACTCTCTTTATATTTCACACTGAAATTACCTTTCTTTTATAGACATAAGTAAGTAACAGAGTCTATATACCTAAGCTTGGTGAAAGTTATTACTTTTACCTAAGCCAAACCTATAATATAGTGTTCAAGGCGAGAGTCCTTCTTTTTCCGTCGTGTAGAACTGTTACCACCACAAAATGAAAAATGATATTTGAAAGTTGAGATGAACGGTCGAAAAGATGATTTTTTCTTATTTCTTATTTTATGAAATGGAACACATCTTGAATGAATTGATGCGGAAACCTCAGCATCAGTTTAATTTTAAATAGTTCGCCACCTGATTTAAAAGTATAATCCAGAATATTTTGACATGAAATTATTATGTAGATAGCTGCTTCCTATTTTCATCACCCCAAAAGTTTGGACGTCCGGGATGATCGGGAAATTAACATGGGAATTGGGAAGGTTATGATTAACATTACATGTATTATAACTTTCCCAAACCCTTACCGTTTTCCCCAACTTTCCCACTTTTTGCGCTAAAAAGTGAACCATCCTGGACGGGAAAGTTGGGCATGTTCCCAAGTGGGACTATTCCACCCAACACCATGGATATTTGTAGTAGCTCACACACGAATTACAAAATTCGAGTACAAAGAAATATGAGCAATAGAGATATTAGTGATATGATTTGGTCCAGCGGGTTGTGAATTGTGATTACGTAGATTGGTATAGTTAGTTAGTTTGATTGAAAACAGGCGTAAATTGATGTACGTTTCAAGAACAATGAAATGGTTTATTATTTTTGTGTTTAGAATTAAAGATAGTTGTGTTGTATCGTTATAATGTAGTTATGTTATACGCAACAAACGTTATATACAAGTGCAAACCAATACTAGTATCAATAAAGATGACAAGGATTTATGGCTGATTTATAATAAATGGGAGTTTTGGAATGTGCTATCTCACAATCAGTCGGCTGTAAATAATGAAGATTTCTGTATTAGTTCTGAATTCTGGACTCTTAACACAATATACTTATACTTGTAGTATAACTAATAGCAAATGATCTTGGATATTTTATTGATCATTTCCTTAATACATTCTTCTGTTTCGTTTTCATTTAGAAGCATATCGTTGGTTAAGTTAGTGTGGGCTGGTTCTCTACTCTAGTGGCATGGTATAGTATATAGCTTTACTAATATCTATAGCGTAATGTAGTGTAGAAGCATGTAGAGGAATGAGAAATATTGACGCGGATAGAAAAATGATGTGTGTTATTGCCGTAAACGAGAATATAATAATAATCCTGCTCCAGAGAGACTATTTTTGTATCTAAACTAACAAGCAATGTGAGTTTTCTTTTCCTTCCTTTTTCTGTTCTCTGTTGTACATGTACTTGTAGTTGCAGTCAATTCTTCTGAGAATATAAAGATTTTATATTCTTGTATATTGTACCTGAACTGAACTGCCCATGCATTATATAGAGTTAGTAAGGGATATTGATTACTTACTCTTTAGAGCATACTACTAGTACTATGTTACATATTATATTTATATAGAGCAGTTCAATCCAAACAAGATTATAGTGTCTCAATCCAAAAAGGAAGCAAACGAGAAGGAGAGCATGGTAGACTGGACATGATTTTCGGTTCCATTGGCCGACAATAAATCTATTGGTCAGTTCGTATTACATTTTACATTATATTTCATTCCAAATAACGGTATTCCATTCCTGGAAGGCCTGTGTCCAGTCAAGTCAAGTCAATTTCCTATATGGTAGATTAGGGTACACAGCACAGCATTTCTTTACTATTTGTAGTATTGATATACATACTATGCTCTTCCTCAGATAGACTAATCTTCATCCGAATGGTTGTTGATACCAAATATTTGCAGGGAGAACTAAAGTAAGATTATATAAGTGAGTGAGCCGAATGTGAATCCAGCGAACCTTCATAGGAAATCTACCAAAGAGAGTTTTATACCTTAATCCACAGTTATATTTATATATGCCAATACATAGTACTACTACGTGTCTATTCCTATATTTTATATACCTATACGAGGATACTATACCGATATTACAATACAATTTTCTTCCTTACTTAAGTCCAGCGAGCTAGGCTAGGCCAAGCCAATCCAAGTAAAGCTACTCTATTTTTCTATTTCGTTAGCTTTCTCTTCCTTCAATTCGAGTAGACTAGATGTTTTAGTGAGGATTGGAATTGTATGTAGTAGTGAGTGCGTCGTTTGCACTTGCTACACAGAGATATCAGTATGAAGCGTAAATGCAGACAAGGAAAGCCAGTCAGAGAGGTAAAATAGCCCTTCACCATATATAAATTGGAGTTCAAATTGGTTTTTCCCTTTGCTGACTCGAAATGGTTCCTGTGGACCTCAAAACGGATCGGGAGAAGAATGAGATGGAAGAAGAGGAAAAGAGAGATGGATGAAGCTAAGCAATGCAATGCAACACACTCGGTTATCTAGATCTCTCTGTATTCAATTTCGTGTTAGCTAGCTACTTCACTTTTCCTTCCTTAGGCTTAGACTCACTCTTGCACAATGCTATGTATATCTATTATGTATACAGGGAGATACGGTTGCATTGCTGATTTTCCTCTCCCCATAGAATACAATGATGTCGGATATTTGATGATATAAACTGATAAAATCCATATACATAGAAAGTTCGCAGAGTTCGCACATGATTAGGTGATACGATATGGAAAGTAAAGTAAATATATAGAATTTCCGCACCCAAAATCCTATAAATCACATTTCGTACTCTCTGAGACTCTGAGACAGTTATCCAAACTACATTATTCGGATGTAGCCTTTGAACTGTGTTTCTGTATGAATTTCAATAGTCTACTTTCCTAATTGATAAAATGTATGATATTATAAAGATAAATATGTATGACTGATGTTGATTATTACATGTAATTGTATTTACAGGACAAAGGAGAAGCTGATGGGATTCGCCGAGTGCTATTCGGGGCTGGACTCAAATTTTGGCTTCACCGATTATTGTTTTTGGACGCAGTTTCATATTTGAGTCGAGGGAGGCTGAGCGTATCCCTCAAGCGTTATATACTCATAGATATAGATGATATATTTGTTGGCGAAAAAGGAACAAGACTTAAGAACAGTGATGTTAAGGTACATATTAGCATTATTATACCAATTGCCTGTCAAAATAGGTTTGGTTCAAGATATTTTTTATGCTCATTTATCATAAAATAATCTGCTTAAATATATTGTTTTCAAATGTATTAACATAATATTGGATGTATGATAATTGGCAGGCAATACTGGAAACACAAGACAAACTCAGAAGACTAGTTCCGGGATTCAAATTCAACTTGGGCTTCTCAGGAAAATATTTCCATTTCGGAGACGACGAAGAAAATGCTGGAGATGACTTACTGTTAGGTAAGTATCATTTTCTACTTGCGAAATATAATTAACATTTTACAAAACAACAGTATTGCTACTCGGGTTACTAAATTATTGACACTAAATTGTCCTTTTTGTACCCTTTAGACAATAGTGACAAGTTCATGTGGTTTGGACACATGTGGAACCACATACAGCCTCATCTTTACTCCAATACAACTCAACTGGTTTTAGATATGATAAAGAATAAAGACTTTGCTAAGGTATGTTGGAAAGAATTAAACATTAGTATTATTAATATTTGATCTGAAGTACCCATAACTATTTTCAGCATTATTAACATAATGTGTATGAATTTTTACAGGAACATGGAATTCCAATAGACTCAGGTTACTCAGTTTCTCCCCATCATTCCGGTGTTTATCCAGTTCATGAACCGTTGTACGATGCATGGAAGAAAGTGTGGAATGTGAAAGTTACCAGCACTGAAGAATATCCACATTTACGACCAGCAAGATTGCGGAGAGGATTTATTCATCGAGGAATTATGGTAAAACTCATAAATACAACCAAATTGCAAATCCCAACCAAAGGATCTCAATGTTGATTTTGGCAAGCTTATTGCAGCTGCAGATATTTGTTATGACATATTTACAACGTTGTATCTTATGAATCTGCATTGACAATATTTTAATATAGTGAATTGCAGAATATTTATGTTCGTAATGAATTTTGTGATGAAATGACGATTCACATTTTACAAGTGTAATACTGTAAAACTTGTGAATCAAAGAGTCATTTGGTTTTGCATTTGGCTTTGTAACGAAAACAGTGTTGTAAAAGTCAACTCAAATGTCATGATTTCATTTAAAGATAAAGAATTTGGCAAAGAGAGATATTTGGGCCCGTAAAAACATAAAGAGTGTTTGGGATTTGGCATGGATTGCCTTACAACGTAATAGTAGTAGGAGCAATCCTGAATCTAGTAGGCTTAGTCATCAGCTTTATATCAGTTGGCTAAAAACATAAAACAAATAGGGATTTTCTCAATGGTTTGACTGTTGATGTAGGTCCTGCCGCGCCAAACATGTGGCTTGTTCACTCACACGATCTTCATCGATCGCTACCCGGGAGGTCAATCTAAACTGGATGAGAGTATTCGGGGCGGAGAGCTTTTCCAAACTATAGTCTACAATACTGTAAGTTTTTCTCTATCTATGTTATCTAACTCTAAGTAAATGTGTAACGCTAAAAAACTAGTCAGTCCACTTCCTAGTTTTTACACTCGATTAGAATTCCTGAGCTCCTTTTCCCCAATTTTAGTGTTTGGAGCGGACCAGCCAAACCAACTAGTAATATATTTTATTCCCTTTCTCCTCCTTTCTCCGCTTTTTATTTCATTATTACTTTTGGTTTGTAATGTAGGTTAGCCAGCGCAAAGCTTTCGTATTCTTAAGTCTCTGTCTTTGCTTTATTCGCTGTGGTTAAAAACATTTCGACGAGTTTAATGTAAAACTGAGACATTGAGTTCTCTATTGTATCGCTTTGACTTTATTTTTCTTTCGTTTAGCAAACTTTAACCACAATATACGTCCTGGACTATTTATAGGATGTTTTAGCTTAAGATTGTAATAAGTGCACCCATGAAGTGACTAAGCACCTCTTATATGAATCGTATATATGTATCTTATCCTTCACCACACTTACTTTTACTTTGCGTATGTTATGTACTAGATTACTTAACTATTCTTAAGATGGAGAATAGTTTAGCCCTTCCTGTTCTGTACAATAGTAGCCTGTATTATATTTATATTTCTCTACATTACATTACATTGCATGGGATTATTAGAGAAGGTTTTCTGCCAAGAAGAAAAGATTACCACCACGAATCTCTGGAGTTGTAGCACTAAACAGACAAGCTATGCCAGGCCAGGCCAAGCCACGCTAGGGCAAGAACACATATACACTACACACAACTTTTGCCAGGAGTTCAGTGAGTAAAGGATACAATAATCGTAATCTTTTACGAGCTTTCTTTCCAACTTCATCTATACTTTGATGGTTTTCCGAGTTGAAGTAATGCAATTTAATGCAATCGTGGAGAATGGGATCTTGTAGTTCTTCTTGTACATAATCTAATGCAATGTAATGTAAAGCGGTATCCATTTTCCTTATATCTATCTCTAACACCTATATACTATAGTATTTACTGTAGTTCGCTCTCTCCCTTACTTTATCTTTGTATTGATAATAACTAAAGGAAATATTGTTGAGTCAAATATTATTTTATCTGCTGGATAAACGGTTATGTCGTTTGCGACTAATCTACCAAGAAAAGTGTGTTGTGTGGCTAAATTGAGTTCATGCAGTTCATTTCGGTGGTTTGGCTTTTCTGTAGTGTCTGTAATGTAAGGATGTAAACGTAACCCTTTGCTTTCGCTATTCTTCCCTTGAAAGTCAATTTAGCGTTGTAATGGAAGGTTTTATGGGAAAGATAGATAAGAGGAGAGATACCTTTTACTACGGTTTTATGATTGTTCCCGTGTGTTTTCGTTTCTTGCAGATCAATGTGTTCATGACACACATGTCAAACTATGGGAATGATAGACTGGGGTTGTATACGTTCGAATCGGTCATCAAATATATTCAGTGTTGGACAAATCTCCAGATGGTTACTTTGCCTCCGGTACCTCTCGCCGAAAAGTATTTTAAAATGCATCCTGATGAAACGGATCCCATTTGGGGCGTAAGTAAAGCACCAAACCACAATTGCACTTTCACTTTAATGTTATGTTTTAATAAAAGTTATGGGATAATTATTCTTAATGACCGTTTTGTGTTTTCTTTTGTACTATACTTGCAGACTCCGTGTGATGATCCTAGACACAGGAAAATTTGGTCAGCCAACAAAACCTGCGACAGCCTTCCACAGTTTTTAGTTATTGGTCCTCAGAAAACCGGCACAACAGCCTTGTACACATTTCTGACAATGCACCCTACGATAAGTAGCAACAGACCCAGTCCGGAAACATTTGAAGAAGTTCAGTTTTTTAATGGGAAAAATTATATGAGAGGATTGGATTGGTGAGTGAACATTTTATTCTTCATATCTTAATGCTAGCTATTCTGAAACTAAACCTTTGTGTAAAATTAAATGCATAATTGGATGTTTTTTATCATAAAGGTATATGAAGTTCTTCGTAGCTGAAAATTCAAGTTTTTCAAATGTTACCAACAATAATGTGATAGAACCAGTGAAAAAGCCAATATTGTTTGAAAAGAGTGCCACATATTTTGATAATGAAGTCGTTCCAAGAAGAGCTCATACGATGCTTCCCAGAGCTAAAATTGTAAGCTTTAAGGAGGAGGATATTTTTATGTTTATTGTATTGTTGTTGGTATAATAATCTGTTTTATTTACTTTTCTATAGGTTACAATATTAATTTCTCCTTCGAAAAGAGCATATAGTTGGTATCAACACATGCGAGCCCATAATGATCCAGTTGCTTTAAATTACACTTTTTACGAAGTTCTTACTGCAACCTCGACTTCTCCAAGAAATTTGAGAGACTTACGAAATCGGTATGAGAATAATTGTACCAACTTTTCATGTTATTGTTGTAAAAATAACTTGATTCTTGAATTATAAAAATGTTGTTTTGTACATAGGTGCTTAAATCCAGGACGCTATGCTCAACATCTAGAAAGATGGTTAAGCTACTACTCATTTCAGCAATTATTGATACTGGATGGGGAAGAGTTAAGAAATGATCCTGTAGAAGTGATGAATAGTCTTCAAAGATTTTTACAAATTGATCCAGTGTTTGACTATTCAACGAGACTGAGGTTAGTATGAGTTATGTTGCATTTATTGTTTAAAGATTTATTAAATTATTTTCCATCTTGAAAATAGTATTAGGTTACGATATTCACTATTATGCATTTTACTATTATTATTAGAATATTACTACTGTGCCGTAACTACAGCGAACGTACTATATGCAATGCTAGTAAAATTAATATGAAATATCTAATTTTGTTGATTAATTATGACAGGTACGACCGTACCAAGGGATTTTATTGCCAAGTTATCAATCAAAGTCGAAATAAATGCTTAGGAAGAAGTAAAGGTAGGCAGTACCCGCCAATGGATGCCAAATCCGCCAAGTACCTTCAAGTAAGAATCTAAATAATATAAAATTTTATACTGTATTCCTTAACTACAATAATTAAGCATTAATCATTGTTCTCTTTCATTTCAGACTTATTATACAAGTCACAACAGTGCGTTAGTAAAATTACTTAAACGTCATGAACAAATCATCCCCCAGTGGCTAAAAGAAGACTTAAGCCAGAATTTGTGACCCTGGCCTAAATCGTTTCAAATATTATGTAATTTTTAATTAGCAATACTTTTGTTATATTAGTATTTACTGTACATACACTTTCATAGCTATAAATACTATATTAATTAGTTAAGAATCAGAGATTAATAAGTAGCTGAAATGAGAGAACAAATATGCGAATGTATGGGAATAACAGGGCCGGTGAGTGGTAATTAATTTTAAAACCATCAACCGAAACTGTACTCTGCATGTAAATGAAAAATATCTATGTAGACCGAATTTGAATGTTATGTATTCGTTGGTAGAGTGTAGTGAATATGAAAGCGGATGATGGATTTTTGACTACAAGAGTGCCATTTCTATTTATGAATAAACTTGACAATGATCTTTCATAGCTAGATACAAATAATTGTGAAACTACTAAAGAATTAATGTTGTCGTGTCGCTATTTGCAGATTAACTAATACTGTCGCAAAAAGAACACTTATACTTAATACTTACCTATGTATTATCTATTTTATGTTAAGCTTTAGTTAGTAAATCTGTTACAATATAACATAACTAAACCAAAACCCGAATCTAAGAATAATGATTCTGATATTTCTTGTAAGCTAACTAACATTTGTCCATGTCATTAAAAAGTTGTATATTTACTGTGCATACCTCCAAATGTCTACAACAATATTACCTACTGTACTGTATAATTGGTAACTTCCCTATAACTCCTGTAATTAATCTTATACTTATTATTGCAAATGGCGAAATCGTACAGTTTGATACGAATATAGTTTATATTGAAAACTGTACTTGATACTTTAATACTTAATATCAATATATTTAACGTAACCAACTAATTTTTGCTGAAAAAAATATAAGTTCAAAAGAGATATTCTATTTACGAAGTAATAAGTGCAAATACTCGGAGCTTTTTTAGTTTGTACTCGGTTTGTGTAATTTTAGTGTTTACTTAAAGGTTTGTAATATTAAGTATGACTATAACTAGTTTGATCGTTTGCCAACAATCCGTAAATGCAATACATTGAAAGTTTTAATCTACCTTGGCGTAATTGTGATATAGAGGATTTAGTAGAAACTTAATACAAAATAACGGAAAACCATATACGAATACATATATTAATACTAAATATGTTTAGAAATAAAAACTAAATGAAAACTTTATATCAGTAAGTAGATTATACACAATTTTAGAATAAGAAGCTTTATTTACGTATTATTATGTAAGTAGCGGAAACACTTCCTTAAGCAATACGATAAATACAGCTCATATCAAGTTCCGGCAAATATAGTAAACTTTTCTAGTAGAGCATTACATTACATTTGTTTTGTAAAAATGTTTAATCAAAGCAGTTGTGTCATATTATATTAGTTTAAATTATCTCTGGCTCTATGTAATGTAATGAAATTTTTTATTACTAATTAGTCTAATCCAAAATTAAGCCATTTTCTACCTCGTTTGCTGGTGAACTGATGCGTTTTTTGTCTAAATAAATACGCATTTATAACATGTGGCATACTTTAATGATATAAAATACACTGTCATGCTGCAATGGACAATAAATATTTATAAAATACAAGTTTTTATGAAGTACCTGACATTTGAATCAAGTCATCATCATAATAGGCATTAATACAAAACACTGCCTGTACAGTCTTACATATATCTTGATTCGAAAACATTTACAAAAATAAAAATGCACTGTTTCATTTAATATTACGCATAATTATTATTAATAAAATACGCATATTACTCCATTTTCGCTGTAGTCCAGATAAGTATATTTATTTGTTTCTTCGACAGGCCCACACTCGACTACAAAGTTGTTATGAAAAGTATATATGTAAAGATATATTATTTTATTTGGAAGTTTGCAACTATGCTAGTATCAGTACCTAATGCCTAGCCTATTGTATTAATTGATACACGTCTCCCATTGTTCACTAAAATTCCAAGTGTTTTTCATTTGCGCTTCCAGTGCAGTGCCACCAAGGATATGCAGATGCAGAATTATTATTAGCCATTTGACAGAAATAACTAAAATAACGATCACATACACACGAAACTTTTTTTGAATTATTGCAATATTAAATACTGGATAATACTATTTGAGGCAACATGTCTGCACAAATACACAATGATATTTATTTATAACTATTGTAATTGTAGCAAACGTAAAACACATCATGAGTTTTGCTAAAATATCTTGTTTGCATTTTGCCAGTAAAAAATTCGCAGCGAATTTTGATTTTGATATAAAATATATGTAGCTAGTGCAGCACATTATATACAAAGTACAAACATTACTACCTTAACCTAAGTACATATGTTTTCAAATTCACCTGGCCACAATTAATAAGTTATACACATATTATGTATATATGTAATAAATAACTTAATAACCTTCACATAAATGCGGTCATATACATATGAAAAACACAACCTGCATATCGCCTACATAGATATGGCAAATGCACGTATTTATTCTTTAGATGCAGAATAACTATTTATCACAACTCCAATTTTTGCTTAGGTGAACAGCACCTTTAAACCACAAACCTGTTAATTCGTCTTTACAGATAATCATTTTGTAATTGTTGAAGAATTTGTTTGTCGATATAACGCAATTATTACAAACCAAGGAATATAGATAGATTTCTTAAAAACGCGAATAAAACCAAGTATCAAGTATCATTGCAATTAAACATTTCAATTCTTATAAAATTTTATGTAAATTATGTTGACAGTCTACTTCCTCAAAATCAAAGGAACATAGAAATATGCTGGAATTCCCTCTAATCACCTTTAACTCTAATACTGAGCTACTAATATACCACATCGCAACAGGATAATTGGATGAACGCCTATTTTTTTCATACATTAGGTGTATAATGATGCCATGCTGTGCACATAATAAATATTGTGAACTAATCTACTTTGCTTAAGCATTTTATATTTGAATGTATGTAGATTGGTGGAAATTCATAAGTAGTTTAGTTTATCGATGTGGTCAATATCTCAGACGCCAATACGATTTAGTTTCCATAAATTAATGTACCACTGCACTGTAACCGATTATTGCTGAATGACAATCAATCCAACAATACTGGCGATGGTAACCATATTAAGGCACCTCGCTCTTTGCACTTGAACTTTGCTTGGATTGTCCAAACTTCTAAATCTAAAAACTATAACACTTCTTGTTACAGTATAGATCAAAGCAAAGTTGACTCTACTTATTCCAAATTCGTGTAATAATTTTTACTTTCTTCTTACCTGCACTGAATTTGAGAAATTCTTTCTTAAATGGTCACTGATTAAACTAGCGCACTTCAGTTTTTATGCGTTTTGAAGACCCAGGCCTATGTACCATTTATAATCCATAAATATAGTAATGTACTATGTATTTAGCATTATTCTGCAAACTTGCAACCTTTCAATATACTTATAGCCAATTTATTCTAGTAACAATATATTAGTTCATTCATCTATGATATCAAACCGCAATAGATTAGGTATGCAACTAAAACTCAAGAAGTATTTAACCTTTTAGTGGTAATGTAATACGGTTTTATTTGTTGCAAATTGGTTCAATTATGCGGTGGGCAGCACTACTTCACATACAAACAATGTGTGATACGATGTAGAGCATAGATACTAGGTACTTTCACAATAAAGCCATTCATTCTCTGGTAAAAAGTAATTAATTTCACTTGGTACAAAATAATAAATAGTAGTACAGGCAGTGGCGAAACTACAGGGGAAGCAGACAAAGCAATGCTTTGGGGCCCCAGGGCCCTGAGGGGCCCTGGCTTTGGATGAAAAATTTGAAATCTGTCAAACGTAATGACACATAAATAGAACATTATATGGCATAACAAATCAATAACTCAGACACTTTATTTTGTCTGCACTATATTGCAACAGGCAAACTCGCTCCTTCCTTGAATATTGGTCTGTTAGGGGCATTTTTTTTAAATATTCCTATTGATCGTCAAACTTTATGACAATACAAAATGCAGTTATTGCTGAGCTAGTCCGTCTGGTATCCATTCTTCTACAGTTGACAACTCAACTTGATTCAATTTTCATAATGAAAAATGTAAAAAGTGGTACACAGAAACGGAAAGAAAAACAAGAAGCTGTGTCCCATGCTTCCAGGAATTCTGGAGATATTTCCAGATTTTTTAAAAAGCATTCATTACATTGTTCTGTATTCATTAAATTATAAATTTCAAAATACGCTTATTTCCAAGGCCGGCCCGAGAGGTGGGGCCCGGGCCTCTACCGAATTGCGAACTGCGTACACTACATATGGGCAAAAATGAACAAAATTTCACAAAAATTTTCGCGCTCCGCGCAATGTTTTTAACTATATATATATTTTAGGTCTGTAATTTGCCTAAAACACCAAAAAATTAGCGCACCAAGCTGCAATTTTTAAAATCAGCTAAATCAGCTTCTTACTGTAAAATTGGGTAAAAATGAAAAATAGTAAAAAAATTTCCTGCATCCGACCTTGCTTATGTCATCTCATTATTGCACCGTAGGGGCCCAGAACTACATCTTGCTTTGGGGCCCGAAATTTATAGTTCCGCCACTGAGTACAGGTAAATAAAATTGCTACATAATAAAGTAAGAGTACAATATCGGCAAAGTCACTAGTGTAAATTTTTTTGGTGCAAACATTTATTTGGTTCTACGTACGATTGACAAAGTACATAACGTACAGTATAAGGGTGTGACAAAAAACGGCTGCTTCGCGATATTTTTGTCGCAACCTAACCTAATTATTTTGAAAGGAACATACAATGTTCGAATGTTAGACAGTAGAACCAAAAAATGTTTGCACCAGGGATTTTGCCGAAATTGTACTCTTATCTACTATATAATACTTCCAACAAACAAATATCAAAATTTCATTTTTGCTATCAATTCAAGTATTGAGACATTCCTATTATATTTCATATACAGTAAACAGTCGGATAAAATTATGCATAATAATACCATACATACATAGCAAAACTTCATACTCCCGTAATCAAAGAAATACAATGCATAAATTATGTTAAATGCACAGTCTATGCGTATACGCTTAGCAAAGATGTATGAATATATCTGAAGAGTCCCAATCCCAAGTCCTATACGCCCGCAACTGAACTGTAGTATCAATCTCAATGTTGTGATTGTGAAGCTATATGTTTGTGCATATGAGGATTGGAGATGTGTGTGTTGCGTAAGTTTAGTTATTTGTGTAAAGGAAAGAAGAGGACAACATGAAAAGTCTTAGCTTGGTTTCCAGATCTACTAGCATACATACTTGAGATTGAGAAGGGAGTGAGCATGAGAGTCTCGTTTGTATTTGTAAACGCGAACTAAAGAAACGTAAAGTTACACGCTTGCCTTGCATTTACTTGATTCTTCTCATCGTGCTCGTAAAACTACAGCTTGTAGACAGACAGCAGTCGTGGAGTAGAATTCGGCCTGAGTGGATCTCGTGTGTTTGCCTTGTCTCTATCCTTTATCTGTCTTGTGTGAGTGTGCATTGGATTTTGAACTACATTACATAATATACAAACAGTACTGAATGAGTTATTCGATATTTTCCATACATCACCCTAAAATAATACAAAGACATTTTTATACAAATCTAATTACATAAATACAAACAAAATTAGCATTTTTATACTCAAAAAATAATATATTAACCCTACAAATACAACCCAAGCCAAAATATCCATACATTATACAAAACGCAACTACAGAGCAATAAATCACAAATATTTTCTACAGTACACTACAGTACAGATTAATAATATACATACAGAGCATACAGTAAAAAACAGTGCCTCGTATTAACTACCAAAACAGACTGAATGAAGTTGAGACGATATTACTATTACCATTTACCATAAGAAAGAACTATTCAGCTACAGCACATCACGATCAACACCCAGATGATACATTCGACGTTCCCAGATTCCATACCAGTACCAGACGCTTCTACATTCTATTAGATGTTAGATCAGATCGGGACCAGAACCAGACCACAGACAACAAGAAACCAATTAAACATCCCGGACACCATTAAATCTACGGAACACAAAATCACAATATACAACGAGACAACTTAAACTACTTCACATCACATGACTTGGCCTACCTTGTAAATATATATGTATATATTTTATATAATATAACTCTATAATATAACTAATTTTTTAAGAGCTGAGGTAAAAAATAAATAAATGATAAATACTCTTAAAATACATATAAGTGCAAAGGTATATCTGTAAAATAACTATAGATAAATACACATAAATAATATATATACATAATATATACTTTTATTGTAAATTGTAACTTACCTGTCAACGCAATAGAAACAGTGAGCTCAAATGTCAAATCAGAATCAAACCGCAGATTTTTGTTAAACAGCAGGAGAAAGAATTCTCTACATTTTCTCAGAAGAAAACAAAACCTTACTTTTCTATTTGCTATTAGCTACATCATAAGAATGAGAAAGTCTGATTGAATAGAGAGAAAGAATGGCAGTTCCAATTTTCCAGACTTTTCTCTGAGCTTCTGACTTTTGACTTGACATTCCTTCACAAAATTCATACATCAAAGAAAACTAAAGCAAACTGTCCAAAACATTCAAACTTATAAACAAAGACATTAATAGACAATGACTTTCTATGTACATTTCTGCCGACAAAAAAATCTGTAGTTTTGATATAAAAGTGAAAGAACACACAAAAGTGTATGAAAACATATAAATATTCTATTTCTGCTACAACCTTTGTAAGTACTTTCTCAACATTTTGTAAACCTTTGTGTCCTGGAAAACAAGCTACATGAAAACAAACCAAAACTCTCTATTCAATAGTAATGTGAACGAGTGAACGGAAGACTTTCTACTCTACTGGACTGCAATAATGGCATGACAGAGTGAATAATTTTTTCTTATTTTTCTACCAAGTATACAAGAAATTAGAGTTATAGTATATATATAAAATATACAAAATATCTTTCTAAAAACAAACATTTTATACTCAAACTGAAGTGAAAACGGTGAAAATACAAAAATATTTTATAAATACTCAAAAACA
>JAQFYC010004230.1:0-17862 GCA_034694165.1 Tomocerus mixtus | reverse complement strand
TTAAGGGCAGCAGCATTTAACATTTAAAATTTGGTCCCATAAAAGAGCATCTACTGTATTACGTGCCATACCATTTTAATACTCGATATTTTTTGTTTCAATTATAGATGTCCAATCTGGCCTAGTGGTGTAGCGGTCTACCACGGCTCTGCCCTGGATATGAATACGAGTGGCCTCTCTTTGTTCCCCTGTCCAGGGATAAAACAGAGCAGACTTGGGTTCGAATCCCAACTGGGTCAAGGGCAAAATTTTGCGTTTTTGAAACCCTAAGCCTAACATTTTGCTTACTACACATATATAAATAAATAGTGCAGCTGCAGGCCCTTGTAAAGTGATATGGAGAATACGATAAAATATTTTTATTTTGCAAATATTGAAATAATACACAAAATCATTGAGTTAGTTTGTATTGTATGGGAATAACATTTATTCACATATTAAGCTATCAAGTCAAATAGTCAGATATAGGGTTCCTTACATACATAATCATATTCTGAAATTTTTATCACTAAATTTCAATTCCATTTATTACTCACGTAGTACAATACACTTACATCACACCTCTGGGCATGCAAAAAACTAAAACAAGTATTGAATGGGCGAATCAACAACACAGGTACCCATATTTACATTCAATTCATTCATCTCCCTGTAATATTGTCCAAGTACAATTCAATATTAGTTAGCTACACTTTTGCACAAAGGTTTAGGATGTATTGTATGTTATATACGTAGTCAAACATTATTTGTATCTTTGTTTTCCAAACTTTTAACTACACTATTTCCCATTTACATATTATAGTAAAGTTTACAGGTGTGAACGTTGTATTATGTATTGTATCATTATTACATCTATCTATTATTCACAAATAGATTTCATTTTACCAGGAGAACTGTACCTTATATTAAATTGCTATAGTCTGTAAGTATTTATCAATCTACAAAATGCATAGATAAGTTAAACTATACTCTCACATTTACAATTATTACAAACAGTAACAATTAATTAACAACTGGGAACGTAATAATAGCAGTACATAAGATAACATTTATACATTATATAAACAGCGTAATATACTCTACAAAATTCAATAATAGTAAATGCTTCTATTTGTGTCTTTACATTTTGTCAACATATTTTAATTAACTATTAACTTGCTCGGTGGCAATGTATGCTATTAAGTAAGTAAACTATCTATTGATATTAATGATAAAGACTACGACATAAGAAAATCAAATGCACGTTGTAATAAATTCATAAGATAGGAAAAATGCAATATGATTTGTTCTGAAGACATTACAATGATAAAATTCACCTGTGCCTGTCTTATAACTTTTAACGAGTTTTTCAAAGAATCCCATAAATAAGTTACACAAAAGTCGATGAATTTACATTGTTTTACACCCCTTCAAAAGGTAATAATAGGAATACAGTGTTATTATATAACCACATTATCCCATTGGTCTAACATAACAAAAAAGTTTTCAAACAGGCTACGCTCATTGTCACTCCTGACAAAAATGTAATATTGAGTTGTAGTTTAAATTGTAATATTGCTAGTATTATGAATATATTATACCTATTAGTAAATACACGTCTAAATTGTACATTTTTGTAGCTAGCAGCAATAGGTAGTAGATGTCAATTTCAAGATCATTTTGAAAATTCTTAACAAGTTGTATTGTATCCACGATTCCGAGCAGCATACTTCACATCCACTCCACATCACACCACAATCAGACAGATGTATCCATTTTTCCATTTTCTTAATTAATCATAGGTAGTGGTAGCCCATTATCTCGTTCTCATAAAATAATACACTAAGTACACACAGACACAACAACACAGGCACAACTTCACACATGTATACATCGGTGCTCGTTCATTATCTGAGTTTACATTCAGTACACAAAATGTTAACTTAGTAGGTGTACAGTTATTTAGTTAGATAATTTGTAGAGTCAAATGCACAACTACGACTCTATTAGTCTTGTCAAGCGTTTGCTGCTTTTCATTTTTTATTTGCACTTTATTTAACATTTATTGTTGCCAATTTCACTACGTCTTGATCTGTCCTTTGGCAAAATTAATAAATAACTTCGTACACAGTAGCTTTCTTATCTCCAGAGCCAGTCACGATGTACTTATCATCTGTAGAAATGTCGCAGCTCAACACTGAAGAAGATTCTTTTGACTGTAAAGACAAAGACAAAAAACTCATTAGATTAACTTCATCTCACTACAAAAGAGTAATAAATGAATATTATCTCTGAAATGCTATTGTATTATATTTTCATTAAAGATTTCGCTGTGCTCATACCTGGAAAATAGAGGCGCCATAGGGGGTTCGCCAGGCATTCAGTAGATTGTCCTTGCCTGTTGACACGAACCACTTGCCACATGAAGCAAACTTAAGTGAGAGAACACAAGAGTCGTGTAAATGAAGTTGATACTTGTCCGGTTTGCTACAATGGAGCACTTCCACATTAGAGTTCTCCATACCGACAGCCAACCACTCGCCACTGGGACAGTAGCCCAAAGAAAATATCTGTGAACTGAAGTCGTGTTGTTGCAACTGACGTCCTTCCCTGAGATCCCATGAGCGAACTGTATTGTCCAGTCCTCCAGTCCATAATTTACAGCCGTCGGCAGATATATCTATACACGAAGCTCCATCAGTATGTCCCTGGAACTGCCGAACGAGTGACTGGTTGTGCAAATCCCACACTGCAATATTTCCATCACTGCAACAACTGAAACACACCTGGAACAGAAACAAAATATCAAATTATTAGTAAACCTTCTCCAGAGTTAATAGAATATTTGCTTGCCCAAATTATAAGTAAAAAATGCAACTTTACACACACGTCACACATTTATGTTGGTTGGGTCAGTACATTCAACTTTTTAACTAAAATCAACAGTCCAACACCCTAACCAGAAAACATAAAGAAAGCAAAAAGTAACATTTTATGTACACAAAGAGACGTTCCTTGAGTATATTTGCACAGATGCTTACTTACACAGTCACTCACTCACTGACTGTTGGGCAAACTAGAGACGAGAAGAAAACTGAGTGTACTCAGCTCCGTCCCAAAGTCAGTCAGTTTATCCTGTCTACCTGAGCACCGTTTTGATAGGGACAGTGCAATGCAATGTGTGAGTGAGTGTGCAAGTAAGTAAAAGGCTATACTTTAGATAAGCTTAACATAGGGTTAAATTGCATGTTGGTTGTTGTTCGCACTTGAAATTGTCCTCCCCCAACCGACAACAATATATAGATAGTATAAGTAAATACAAAAATTTGAAAAAATACAGTAGCACTTTTGAGTTGATAATACATAGTGACTTAGAGCGTAAGTGACTTACTTTGGAGTCCGGAGAAATGGCGAGAGCATAACAAGCGGGGGCAGAGGAAGGAAGCTCTCCTTTAATTCTTGGTGTTGGTCCACCAAGATCCCAAATAGAGATCGTTGAAGCCTCCCCACCCACAATCAGCGTCCTTCCATCCGGCAGCAATTTGACTGATCGGATGTAATTGTCTTTTTGTAAACAGTCTAATTGAGAGACGGGGCTCTTGGACCCGGGTTGAGAGATGTCCCAGACTTTGACACAACCTTTTCCTCCAGTGTAGACATATTTGGTCGGATTACTGATTGTCACGGCACAGACAACTTCACCGTGAGCCAATGTATTGATTTGCCGGGCATGTCGGGGAATGCCAGGACCGACTAGAGCATCCGGCGGGAAAGGCACCGGCTGCATCTTTCCTTCTGCTGAGACATGGAACGAGTACGCCCTGAAAGAAAACACAAACAAACGCCATGTAGAACAACATCTCATCCTACGTTCTTAAGTAAATCACAAAACATGTTCTGTTATGTTCCGAGTTAACAACATGCATGTAAAACTGGAAACATCTCATCCCATTGCACAACCCTCAGCCTCGATTCAAAAGAGAACTTAAGTAACTATCCGTTCCCAGACAAAAACTCTAATCGAATCCAATTTAATAAAAAAAGGCCAGAATGAGGTACAAAAGGTAGAGTTTGGTTGATTAACTGATTGCTCTTACGGTTTGCCGCCGGGCAAGGTAGGCAGTCCATTCCCATTAGGCGGTATCTGAGATCCTCTTGCAGAAGCACCCGGGTGACCCTCGAAATTCACCTGCGAGCAATAAGAACCCATAATTAACAACAATGAAAGAACATTGGAAATTCATAAATCAACCACTTGTACCTTAAAAACTCTGAGAATCACAAAATCTTCATTTATATACAAATGTAGAGTATACTTAATAATATTATCCTCTATTATCATCATACATATCATCAGGGATAAACTAAACAAGGTAAAACACATTGTTACGTAATATCTGAATACATACGTAACAGGATGCTTGCGTTTACGTTTAAATTGTTACTTATTATTACTTTGCTCTCAATTTCTACTTCATGTACCATATTATCTATCCGCATGTCTACTATTCAACTCACACTATAAATATTACATAGCTATACCATACCATTCCTTACTTTACTTTATATAACACAACAACAGATTACTACTAGAAAAAGAATTCTAATTGCCCTTGAAAAACTCCAACTGCACTGAAGTGAGATAACAATCTTCTCTCGTTGTTCAGTAAAATGAAGGGTAAAAAATCAACACATCACGAACAAAACAAAACACACGTGGAAGTTATTATGGGAAAGATTCTATCTACTATGTATTCCATCCAAATCAAGGGCTTCAGTACAGTTCTTTAGTCGAGTCAGTTTAAGTTTCATCGTAAGTAATCTATATTACACTAACTACATAAATACGGAATAGGTAGGTTGTAGGTAGTAAGGTAAGGTAGATAGGCAGGGAAGAAATAAAAGGTAATACATGTATAATAGTCCTTTAATTTAATACATTAAAGTGAGTACGTACGTACATATAGATAGAATCATATTATTACGATAAGACATGAACTACATACAGAATACAGATAGCTATATACAATATAGACAAGGGGTAGGTATAAATAGGTACACTACATTACACGTAATGCTTACCATTCGTTCCCAAGCATTTTCACACATGCACACACTACATAAATATACATACTGCTCCCTAAGCTCTATACTTATCTTAGACACCGATTTTAATTACAGTAATTAACAGTTGTGTAAAGTGAAGTGAATGAAGTAGAATTGAATTGACTAAACTAACCATGGGTCTTGCATATCCCACATTGGCACCAGCTCCATTGTGAAGTGGTCCCCCTGGAGGATAGCCAGGAGGGACAACGGGTGGGTCACCTGGTCTCACTCCAGCAGGAGAGTAAGGATATGGCAAAGGTGGTCGTGGAGGCCCGGCCATTCCAGGAGTTGGTGTCACAGATTTGGAAACGGGGGTTGTGGCTGCATCGTTCTACAATAAATTATCAAACATAGCATCACACTCTAACATTAGTTTACAAGGAGTCAGGAGTACAAGATTAGATTAGTTTTTGCCAACTTAAGCCAAGTGCACAATTCCTCAAGCGTGTCTCATCTCAAAAACTTTCTTGTACACCTAACGAACCAACATAAACGACACAAACAGGCGCAAACACCCACATTCACACTTTTTAAATATGTCACATCACAACACTGCCTGTGGGACACAAACACAACAGTTGAGAGAGAAAGAACACAAGACAAGACGATCAGCTTAACTTAAATAAAACCCAAAACCAAACCAACTGCAATTGGATTAGCTTAGCTTCTTTTTTGACGCGATGCTATGTTACATTTAACTATATTGCATATACTATCCAATCCACACCAAAATCCATTACCAATTTCTCATTATTATTATAGACAAGAAGTAGGTATAAGTATAATACATCTATTACATAAGGAGTAAGTCAAGTCGAGACAAGTCAAGTAAAAACTACTAGAAAAATACGAATTCACAACTGACATAACATAACATAGCGAATGAACCTTAACTTTAGTTTACACTTTAGACTCATATTTGTAATTTGGCTGTCAGCCACAAAAATTAGCATAGAAAAAATCTTGGGGAAATAAATAACTTAAGTATCCTGTGTTTCCGAGTGTGAGTGAATGAGTGAGTGTTAGTGCTATGGAATGTGGGATCGCATGGATATTATCCGCATTAAGCCTCCACTTCCCGCCCATTAGTTATCGGCCCACATGTACATGATGCACAAGCAAACCCAAAAAATGCAGAAAAAGCCAGCCAGTCAGTCAGACCAAAGAGCAGAGCGAGAAGGAGAAAACTGCCGGAGAGACAGCAGGAATTTTCAGAGTTTTTCTCTTTTTTCTCATGGGATGTCTCAAACTCTGGTTTCAGCTACACATACATACGTACATACTATCTGTACATACACGTTTCGTATCTTCCTTCTTTCTTTAAATATGTTTCGACGAAATGGAATGGAATGCATAAATATGTCATGCCGGTTGATCTAAGTTTATTTAACTCCCCGACTAGTCGGTAGCTTCCTATTTACTCCGAATACTACATTTTCTGCTTCTCTTTCCCTTTATTCTCTACTTATCTTAGTTTCCGCTGAATTTAAATCACATGGGAATTCACGATCACGATTCACGACTTAAAGCTACTGCTTCACAGCATACAATCCGAGCTATCCCTTATATTCTTTCCTTTCTTAAGATGCTTATTTCAAATCTTATAGATCTAAATATACATTGCATCCAATAAATACAAAAGCTCACGCGTACAAAGTAAACTAACATAATGTAAATACTTTATACTTACAAGCATCTTATTTATACACTAATAATGCAGTACATAAATGTGTGTAGTTAAGATCAAGAATAAATGTAATTACTGATTGATAAACAGATACAGTTTTTCATTCTTGGAGTTCAAATATTTGCTTAGTGAAAGACTAACAAGTTACGATGGAATTTAATATGTAGTTCTGTACATTCCTTTAGCTAAATTAACATTTATATTGAATGAATGAACTCCGATTTGGCATATGAAACTGGAATATAAAATCCCAGAAGTAAAAACAGTTAACTTTACGAAATAGTAGCGGCTTGATTGATCCTCCTGATCGTGAGTATCATTTATAGTAAATCTTTGAAGTAAATCGTAAGAACAGTAATAAGCATAATATAACATTACCAGTATAGTACAAAACTAGGAGAGGGTACATTGTTAGTAATAAAAGATAATATAAGTATTACAAGTTCACTAGGTATAGGTACCTATAGAGAAAACCTAGCCTAGCAAGGACTTGTAGTCTAATAGTGATAATAATGCATTCGGGTCGAATGTGGGCGAGTAAGAGAGAGCAAAGGTAACAATCCATACAATACATACTAGTACGTCAGATCATAAGTAAGAAGAGAGTTGGGGTTGCGTAATGCGTTTATGCGTACCTCTTTAATTTTCAAAGACGGTGTCGACCGACTTGAACTTGAGCCACTTCGACTTCTAGGTCTTTCAGAGCTTCTTGGCCCAAAATTCTCGTCTTTCACTTCTCCATTCGTCCGGGGTGATCCGTTCTCCTGGTTAACAATAACAAAACAACACCCAACATTAGTTACATGAAACTCTACTTATCTAAGCACCTACTTTGGTTATGTACTTTCCACTTAAATATATGTAACCAAAATACAGTATACATACAGTTTATTCCCAGGAGTAAGCAAGGATACACAGTATACTAAGTATAAGGAATGAATTAGAGACAGAGTAGTACCAATACAAAGTAGAAAGCGTAAGTAAGCCACATAGGATACATTTTTAAATGGATAAAACAGATATTAAGGCATTTGCTCTACCAGAGAAGAATATAGATACGGTTGCGGTATCCTTACTTACAATATGTATGTACACATACACGCAGAGCAATGTGTGTGCATAATTTACTACCTCAGCTCATGTATCATGCAGACTCTTTCAAGTCAAGCTCCGACAACGCCAAACTCCATAAACTTGAACTTACACGGATAGACCTAAGCCAACTAACTATCAACTAACTAACTACTGCTTCCCTTATATAACATTCCATGACTACTCGGTGTTGCATTTCATTTTCATGTACAGCTATAGCTATTTACTTCCGACGAACACAACATTCACATAATTAGCTTCATTTAGGCCACTTTTAATATAGGCACATCTACAAAACGACTTTATATAACATAACAGAACACAATCCGGTACATGGGATGTCGATGTCATGGAGAAACTATTTCTGTCACACGCAATAATTCCTAAACATCCTTTACTTAACAAAATAGACAGATCAATACACCAAAAATATGTTCATTAGTAACTTTATTGCTACTTCCACGGACTAGGGACGTATGTCATAATTCTTAGGCTCCTATATAACCCTTATTACTTTTCCCTTCTAAAAATGAATACAAGTTATTACAATACTTTGTTCAAAGCAAATAATATTTCCCTGGACCTGGAATTTTGATTTGCTACTTCGGAAATAGAAACAAAAGTTTACTAAACTAGAGCATAACATGAGTAGCTATTAATATAATTACTAATACTGATACTTTTTGTATAATATAGGGAGGCATATCTAGTTAATAATTAAAACATCATTTCACACGCAGAGGAATTGTATACTTGCTGGCCTGGCATGAGTGTTCGGGTTCCACTCACTTTTCCTGATGATTTGACACGCTACTGCAGATACAATTCTTTCTGGGCTATTATCTCGACCTAGCTGTCACACGAAGGAAATGTAGGGTAAAATATAGTGTCTAGATTGTTGGGCACAGCAACCACATACATAAAACAGAGTAGCAAAAAAAACCAATAAAGTCACTGCAGATAGGCAGATGTGTTCTGAATGAAAGTAGGTAGTGTTCTTTGGGTTTCCCTTGAATGCGTATACAGCTACTGTATTTAATTCCATATCAAACTATTACTACGTTATACAACCGTAGCCGTAGCACTAAAAAGCAAAAAGTCTATTTTCAATTTAGTCGAAATGTCAAGTAGAGGTGTCCCAAAGCTATTAGGCTATTTAAGTTAACGAAACTCAATTACATAATGATTTGGCAAAGTAGCAACAAAATTTTTCTTTCCTACTCAACTCAACAACACTAATGATTTTATGTACCATGATAAGTGTTCAAAGTAAAGAAAGTTAATAATATCGCTAACAAAACGCAAGAGGAAACGACTAACAGGAGACTCAGGCAGGAAATAGCATTCACAAGGGGATGGCGTTGGAAACAGTAGTAATGAATGGAAACAAGGAGTAAAAAGGAAGCAAATAGGAAGATCAATAAAAGAGACTAACCTCGTTGGCAACGTCGACAACCAAGTCTTGATCACTTCGTTCTCCGTCGCTATCCTGTAAAACACATTTTATTATGCATTAGGTACTTTATTAAATTGATATTTACACTCTGGTGAATTTGCTACCTGAAAATTCAATTATATTTAATATTTCCCAAATTCCAAACTTCATATAAAGACATCTAGTGCAAGGATACCATCCATAGCATCCTTGCATCTACAGTGCACTTTAATAATTTAGTACATCCACGAAAAATGTTGCAAAAGGATTAGATTGCCATAGATCAATAAAATAAATAGCAGGTCGTAAATGCGTATTCATTTCAGAACATGACAATCTAGTTTCACAGTCTCAACAAGCCTAATCTTTTCCGGGAAAATACTTTCTCTGTATTTTGTATAACAGAGGAAGATGAGACATTTTGACATGACCTGACTTAGAAATTGAGTTAGTTACCTCTCGTTCATGAACATTGGCTTTGATTTCCTCCTTTCTGCGTTTCATAGATTCATGCACATCAGTTTCGGAGGGTGGAGATCGCATTCTCATTCTGTTTTCTCGGTCTCGCTCTCGATCCCTGTCTCTTTCCCGTTCTCGCTCCCGGTCTCTCTGTTCCATTGGGGACATGGAGTTCCTCTGGAAAACATAGCAAATCCTATTAGTAATACACGAATACCAACCAACCAACTCACGATCCGAATACTCTATTAAATTACCGGTTTACTTATTTTACTTTGTCAATTCAATTATAACCCACCACTCCAATTCAACACTACAATACTCTACTGACTCTAGAGTGTAGCGAGCATAGATATACATTTAAATCAAAAGTGCAAAATCAAATTCTACATGAAACTCAATAACAAAATCGAATTACATTTCTATCTGTTCTGTACATATTACAAATTGCTAAGTAAATGCATACATGTGTGCCAGAACAAAACTACAATTGCACTATACAATAGAATAATAATTATTCTATTCTAAATACAGAGCTACACCAGCGTGCATTAGGTAGTTACTTTAACATACTGGGAATCTTTAATTACTTTAATTTCCAACAAAAACGTGAAGCCTTTAAAGGTTAAACAGCAACAGAATTCGTAGAATACTTTTTAACACGACATACTGAATTACTTAGAGCTGAACAATGAGATTTGCATTTATAGCAGCTAACACAGCAAAAATTACAATTACAAAAAATAATAAATCGAAATAAAATTGGGATTTGGAAGTGAGTGAGAATAATAAACAGAAAAGGCCAATGTAAAATAAAATAATACAATAAAATAGCAACGAAATCAGTGAGAACCAAAAAGAGAGCCAAGCCAGAATTTATGTTGTGAACACACCCATACATTTCGCAAGTCTTCAGAGTGCTTGCTTCCAGGATGTTCATCTCTCGGTTCGGACTTTATTGAGAGCGGATGTGGTAGGGGAAGAGGATGTCCAGGGGGAGGAGGATGAGGTCCAGCACCTGAGACTGAGGGTGGGAGTGCCCCTGGGGGAAATCCAAGAGGAAGGCCACCTCCAGGCATCGGTGGTAGTCCAGCTGCAGCCAAATGAGCATGGCTTAATGGGAGACCTCCTGGGGGATGAGGAACGCCGCCGGGACCTCCGCCACCAGCACCTAGCTGAACACACAATAAAATAAAATCATTAATATTATTTATTAACTCTATCTTATATTGTTTCCGTTTTCACCAATTAGCACTCCATATATACCATTCACTTCCAAGCAGACCTAGCCAAACTTTTTAATAAATACCTAAATCATATCTCTTCTATATTTTATTATACCGTGTCATTTCTTATTACATTATCTTTTTATCAAGTACGAGTACCATTCATTAATTTCTATAATTAAATTACCCTTGTATTTCTCAGAATTTCTCTATACATATATATTCACTTAACTGAATTTTTTCTCGTCTAACCATCAGCCTTTGGTTTGATTGAAATTACAAGAAATACCTATGTTCATAGGCGCAAAGGCACATTAAAACCCACCATAACCACATTCTAATCACTACAAAAATACTCATTACCGTTTTGAAGAAAGCAATTCTATTATTGCTTATTACTTTCATAACTGCAAGAAATTAACCTAATCCACATATTTGTAAGGTAGGAATTAGGTATTCAGGATTTATATCGATTGTTGTGGCCTTTCCATTGTTTAGATTATCAAAACTAAAGTGGAAATACTATAGCATACATATTATTTGCATCAATGCATTCGCCAAGTCAAGCCATGCAAAAAATGTAATGCAGTGGGTGACTACATGACTACGCTGCATTTACATTTACAGCAAGTTGAGTAGTGCAAATTGTGCACAGAAGCTATGTAAACTAAATGCTAAGCGATACTTAAGAACTGCAAAGTCTACTTACCAAAGGAGATAGACTGCAGACTGCAGGGCAAATAAAATTATAAAGCCATCTCGCCATACACTGTTAGCGATTTGGCTCGCATTCAATATGGAACAACTGCACTTTACTGCATAGAAATACCAACATCACACTGCATAACAGAACGTGGGGTGCAGTTGCAGTGTGTGAAGTCACTGTAAACCTATGTTTCATATGTCTTATTTAGTTTGACATAATGATAAGTATCACTAGAAAGCAATATCTGTATTATCTACATCATTAAGAAAAGACTTATTTAGTTTCGTGCAATAAATGTACCCACCTACACCTACAAGGAACCAGCTTTTAATACAACTGTAGTAAGTGGATAACAAAGTAGTCATTTAAAGGTGGTTATCTGGTAGTATCTACTACTGAATGATAAGAAGTAAGATCTTGGCTTAATCCGTTAATCGGAACTTCGTCTTTCTAAAACGCTTGTCAATTCTTCAAGCGTTTAGTGGATAAATATGTGAAGCCTATACGAGCACCTAACAAAATAAAATTGGGACTCATCTTGAAATAAATCAAGACTTATAAGAACTTATCAACTTATCTTCATGAATCGGCTTCTTATGAAAATTAATTAATAACCAGCTGCTTTAATCATTTTGTTCGGCTCACATTGTTATGTTAAGTGAAACAAGCATTGCATGTCTTACAAAATATCAAAACATATCGCACTAATGTAAGTTGTAAAATAACTCAAGTGCATGTATGTTTCTTTCTGCAAGTACAGCATGCAGGTTTAACGATGAGTTAGAGTGTAGGTCGCAGGTAATTTAATTAAAATAACACAACCATGCATATCATCACAGATATATTAGGTACATTTACATTACCACACTATACACACAGTTTAAGTCTTAACTGTACTATTTACTACAATACCTATCCCAACAATCCCAGAGCATTTAATGCAAAACGCAATGTAAACACACTTTGACTGAATCTGCCATAAAAATGTTATGCAGTCCTTGTATCATTTTTGTTAAATTGCTTTCTCTACAAGTGCAATTATATCAATTGCCTTATTCGCTACTACTATGTACATATAGTACTATTTATGTCGGTGCGCAAATTACCTACAGTTAAGTTAAACTAAATTGTTAGGTACACACGCATACGTAACTTAGCGATCAAACTATCAAACTCACTTCTCATAAAAACATTTGTCGTGTGTGTTGTACCTACGCTTAATAAGGACATAAAATTCACTTTAATTTAATTTTACTGCTTGTAATAGTGAAATAGGTCTTCATAACTTAGTTTATATTAGATTATTTACAACAGACATTAGATAGTTAAACTTTGAGTTCCTTTGTGCAACTGTCAGCAATTTCACATGAATGGGCATAAAAAATATTCCCTAGTGATACTTCGTTATGCTCATAACCATGCTCATTCATATCAAAACAGAAACAGAACAGTATAGCATAGCTCACCACTTATTTAAGAATTAACTCTGTCTCGCTTAGCATTCAAATCAAAACTAACTATGTAGTTGGATAAGGAACGAGAATATTTTTCACATTAATTATGCATGAATAAACTATTAAATGGTTAAACATCATCAAATGAATGACAGAGTCAATTCATTGCAGCAACCATTCATTTATTCATCAAACAAACAAAACACACAACGACACAACCCAAACCCAACGCATACAAAAGTCTCCTTGTAACTAGTTTGTTTATTTATGCAATGATTTAAATTAAAATTTCATTCTAGCCTTTATGGTTCAACTCACTTAAGTTGTGCTAACGAAAATCAACTCCAATTTTAAGTAAGTGGACTGGCCTGGACTTTATTACTGTGGCATGGCCTTTGCACCTTATTCTACTCTTCTACGCTACATAACCTACACATTTATTACCCACATTAAATTCCGTGTATATTTACGCTTACTAAATACGCTTCCATATCCACATTATACTTTTCGGTATCTACACATTCACTCAGCCAGTCCTAGTAAGATACCCATCAACCAGTACTAACTACTTTAGCTAAACACGATTTTACTGTGTCGTTTAACGATATACTTACATTAATAACAGCTATACGATATTTGCAACACATATTTAATTCAGCATGGCCTGGCCTGGCCTCGCTCGCAAACCAACTTCCATCTATACACCATGCTATACCACTAATATACATTATATCTACCAAACTATATTTTTATTCTAAATTTTTTATCTCTATTTGCATCTACATGCATTATTAAGTTAGGTAAGTAGTAAGTACGTTCTATGGAACTGGCAAAACTCCAATGATAAGTCAACAAGACTCTTTTATCTTATAGCCATTGAGATTATCATCGAGATCCTTTCTTGTGCCACAGCAGCTTGAGAGTACGAAGTACGACGAACGGAGTTGTAAGTTGTAGGATATAAAATGTCATGCTTCCTTGCACTCCTGACGCTGTCTTATTACTGATATTATTATCTTCCATACAAATTACAGTCTCTATGTATAATCGTTCGAAAAAATGATTTTCAATTAACTTCCAACAATGCCTGCCTGTACCTACTACGAATGAGCTATATTCGGTATCCTATCAATAAATATTCATAACCTTATCTAATGCAGATCATAAATTCAGTTGAAGAATATCCATTTGCTAATAATAGCTATCCATCTGTGTATTAAAAGCGGTACCGCCATGCCATACCTTACCAGCCAGGCAACCCTGACCTTCCAGCGTCTAGATCACATATACAGATATATTCAGAATAAAAACTCACCTAAATATATGTACTCGACTCTATTGACTTTATCTGATGTGATAGTGATAAGTTAAGTTGGTCGCTTACGCTTACTAACTAATTCTACATTTCTACAGCATACGTTCCACTAACTCTCTAGCTATATGGAAATATGTGCTATCTGTCTGTTGTATCTGAATGCATTGTAAACAGTCAACAGGACAGATTCAGTCAGTTAGCATTTTAGCAGACAAAAGGAGAGCAGACCAGCCGAGCCCTATCCAAATCCAATCCAACTATCAAATCTAATCTGCTTACACATGTCATGGAGTGCTTATCAGCGTATCAATCGAAATTAAAATCATCAACTCACCAGTAATTGCTGTAGTCCCTGCTGCTGCTGCTGCTATAAAAACAATTATAGACCAAAAAATAGAATTAATACAAACAGACATGTGCATAACTATATATTGTGTACATAGTTAAGTAGGTGCTAGGTACAATTGTGATTTCAATTGATTAGTCCAGATATTCTACACATATCTACTACCGTAACAAACGAGACAACTTAATGTTTTAACACGACAGAAAACAAAACACGTACATTCATACACTCATTCACACACAAATTATCCTACAGATAAAATTACATTAAACACAAAACACAACTAACTAACAGCTGAGTAGCTGCAGCCGAGCACATCATACCACGTACTTCATATTCATATTATGATAAATACCACGAATCCAAGTGACATAAATCCTAAATACGTCAAACTATCGTATAGATTTTATACACACCTACAGAGATACTAATTCAAAGTGGTTCACATTTTTTAATTAATAAATAACATCTACTGTCAGATGATTTTTTTAATCTTCATATCTGAATTCCTCACACATGCAGTATGGAAACACGATTTCTGCATGCCCTAAACTAAAGTATGACCATTTAGTGTAAGTTTAATAGCTCCTGGACTGGACGATGAGGTTCGCGTAGGAAACCGGTAAGCATAAACAGTAATAAACACATAGTGGGATGTAATGGCCAAGTTATGTGCGTACTATAAATTAATGGTTATTACGACAACAATGGAAAGAGACTTAAAGTATTTCGTAATGCTTTTGCTTTTTTCTAGCGATACCATATTTCTTGGAAGGAAATCCTATCACATTAGTGAATATGTAGTTACATTACCATCAGAACATTGTTGCCTACTTCTTAAAACTGAAAGTTATTCAATACAGAAGTTGGTTGTGTCTTTGCTCGTCGTCAGTAAAAACATCCATACAACGTAAGTACACATGATATTAAGTGTTCCAACTTGTCTATATACACAGCACTAAATAATGCCTAGAGAAGTGAAGTAAGCGATTAACTTACGCTACATTACATTAAATTACAGTCTAGCTTAGCACAGAAAGGCTAAACGAGTATTATTGAAATAGTTACAAATATTATGAGACTCATAACGTGTTTTCATATTATCTCTCTCCTTTATAGGTGGATACTAGCTACGTAGTCAATGAAACGTAATGTCTACAAGTAAAACAGGCAAGTGATGTTTTTCAATGAGAAAAATGCTGCTAAAGCGTAGTAGTAATAGTAAGTAATGAGTAGATATCTATTCTATGGATCTGCTCCTGTCTTGTCGGCTGCTATGTACTTCTGTGTGTGTGCAATGTTCACTAATGCGGCAGATATTACATCACATACATACAATAGCGCACATATTATGTAGGTACATAAACGACATGCCTATAGTACAGGCTATTAAAGTTTTACAGGGGTAAGAAGTATAAGAACAAGAACTAAGGATGAGAAAATAAATCGACTGTACTCCATGTCTCCATTGTCTTGTTCCCAAAATCACAAGAGAACAGAGAACAAGCTCGCCCCACAATCATAAAAGCCATTCCAATCGCTTTATAGTTGCAAAAACTTTTTGCTTTACTTCTGGGAAGGGAATATGCCTATTTATCGTATACTTATATCTTTTAGCTAAGGTACGGAAAAGATAGCACTATAGCACAGAATATACCTCGTCAAAAGGAACTGCATGGCACAAGCCAAGCTACTATATTGCCATACTCTTACTCAACTTGAAAGTTGAAAGATTTACTAAAGCTCTTAAGCGAGGAGTGCAGTGCAGTAGTTCCCTAAGCTTTTTGCCTTTCTGCTCATGATGTGTGTTTGTATTGTGATGTGATGTTTGGTTACTTTGCACTTTTCACCGCTCTCACACACACATTCCTATAGAAAATAGAGATCCATCTAACTACTCGTCCCTTCCTTTTAAAATATTCTTTGCCTTTCCTAGCCTGGCCTGGCCTGGCCTTCCGTAAAGGCAAAGGACGACGTTCTCAGTACAATAAACGTTGAAATTTTATACTCCTTTGAGTGCAGCCGAAGGGAAAAGCTTACAGACACAATCCAAAGACAAACAACACAAAAGTGTTTCTCTAAAGACTCAAGTGTATAATCCATTTAACCTTGGCTCATGACTTTTCCTTCCAATTCATTTTTCATTCCTATAAAAATCATCTGCACTTCACATTTTTACTACCAAATAACTCATTAACAATTCCATTACACATCCAGCTTATTAATAACTATAAATGCAACCTGTCAGCTTTTATTTATTTAATCCATCCACAATATACCTTAGTAACTTCGCTTATTAGACATTTTTCTGCACACTTACTACACTACCGATCCTATCTTTCAAAATGTCCAAGCCAAACCAACCACCTACGTTAAGTGATTACTATTTAACTACCTATATATAGCATGTGTGCATACATAACCTAACATAACAACTTACTTAGCTCTTTGAGCTATGGATAATACATCGGAAAATAAATTACCTTGTTACTAAAATGCTTAATAAACATGTATAGAGGGTTCAATGCTACCTCATAATCAAATAGCTACATTAAATAAATGAAATAGCTCATAGGCATTCATTGCTACAGTAAAAAGATGATACCTACAACTACAACACTACAACCTACTATAATATAACAATAAGAGTAATCAGCGAGCTCTAAATATCGATCGTTTAAAAAAACAAAGTAAATAAACGGAAATAGCCATTAGGTACATAACACAAGAGAGGAGGCTTTAGCAGAACTAAATACAGGAGGCAATAATTACAATATAATAATAGTGTAGAGTGGATATAGAATCAACTCATGCTCACAGTCACTACAATATAATGTAATTATGCAGGTGCTTGTTTGCCTGCATATCTCAACTCTGCTAATTACTATTTCCGTATAAAAGTTTATGCAAGCCAAGTCAGACCTACCTACCTTATGCTAGATAGCTCAGCTCAGGTAGTCGTTCTGTCTTTATATTTACCACAATTGATAATTACATTACACTACACTTATTTCTGCCAAAGCAAACTAGCCTAGCCAAGTCCAGCCAGGCAAG
>JAQFYC010004229.1:0-17862 GCA_034694165.1 Tomocerus mixtus | reverse complement strand
TGCCTTTCTCTCTAGAATTCTCTGGCCACATCGCATCTCGTCACTTTTGCATTCTTACTGATCCAGCCCAATTCAGAATTGAAGAGCTAACTTTTTGTATTCATTGGTATATACATCAATCATATTTTTAACTCCTTATCGTCTTGAATTCACTTGTAGTCATGACTTAACTGGAGATAAACTATTAATATTTATCATGTTATCAAATAGTGAACGATGTCTTAGAAACAATTAGATATCTCAGCTCGCTTTGACACCTAACCTTTTTCCGCTATCATGTTTGTCCATGAAGAACCATTAAATGAGTGTACGAAGTGTCACAATGTATTGGCCCAGATATACCCTCTTGTTCAATAAGATCCTTTTGAAATTCTCTTTTTGGAAATTCGGAATACATGACAGCATTAACAATCAGTTTCTCAACTTTGTTACATCCTTTTGACATATGGACTCACCTCATCGGTCTCTGAGACGGGTCCCAAGCTCTTGATGTACATGTTGACTTCGACTTTGACAGGGGGACCTGAGAAATGACAAGAAAAGACTGAAACATTAGCCAAGCGTAGCGGAAGATGCTATTAGAAATCACGTAACTATGTCATCGGGAGATTGAGAGTGCTAAACCCGAACGAGATATTTTTGCACTCTCCTCACACTTTTTTCACGGATGGAAGCCATCCCTCCCAGATTCACTCCCATTCGCTTCCTTTTTATCCCAAGCGAATCTCTCTTTACTTCTAGCCGTGTCCATAAATAACACCAAAAATCCTGTAGCTACTCTATTCTGTCCTTTATCAACTTATTTATTATTGTTTTAATTAACATAATTGTAATTAACATTATTTAGTTTCTGGAAACCTTTGGAAACAAAATCATTTAATGTGTCTTAGAGTCTTTGTGTATATACCTATATATCATAGGTATTATGTTTTGGAAATGTAAATAGAATAGCTAAAACTGGATAAGAGATTGTAAGAGAACGTGAGATTGTTTGATTATATGACATTGTGGGGTTTGGTGTTTGTCTGGCATACTTTCTTGAGTAAGAGGAGAATGCATAGAATATCTATTTTTAGCACACATTTATTATGTGTAAATACGATATTTTCGTCTCTGCCATGCAGACGTTGGCCTAAGCACCGTTCTATGTAATCTGTATCTGCCTACACGAACAAGTATTATTAAGCGAGCATACTAATAGAACAGATTCTCCAACCGCAACACATAATATTGCACACACCATGGATGATAATGTTCTAAACACTTAATAGTTAATGAATGAAAGTGAAGGAAGGAAATTCGCAAATAATTCAGGGTAGAATGACCTCAGAAACTATAAACACCCGTCAATTCAATTGAAATTGTACGTAAATAATAAAACTTCCTTTAGCTAATCATTAACATTTTAGATTATTAGCATACTCTATTGTTAGTTATATTTTGTACACCTCTAAAAATTGTTGTAAAGTTACCTCCAAAATTTGGACGAAATCTTTTGTCGTACTTATCCTCCTTAAGCAGACTGTCCAAGAGAGATGATACACCTTTGGACAATTGCTTATTGTAGCGCAACTGTGGCTGCAGTGCAACAGGTACCACGACCGTCATCATAACGGAGCATAGAGCGGTGAGGGACAAAAGGGAACAATTCGCACACTTTGTCATTTTTTGAATCTCTGCCCCTTGACAAACACTTGTCTATGAAATATTTGGTATTTAGCACAAATAGGTAAGATATTCATTAAAAACAACACAGCTGAATTGTCAATTGGACATTAAATGTTAAATCACATACTAGGAATTTTTTAGCGTATTTATAGAACTTCCACATACTTAATCATGGACGGACAAATATGTACACAGTGTTTTCCCCAAAATTCAGACTAGTTCTTGGATAAACTTTGCACAATATAAGGGCAGTCCATATCTTCATTTTGCAAAATTAAACAATGAATAATTATGTATGGAAACGGAGGGATTTAATTTAGTTATGTAAATGCCGTGCTGAATGTGCCACGATAACTGACGGTGATTTTCGGATTCTTCTCCCAAGATCCCAAATTGAGTGTGCGAGTGAGTGAGAGGAGGAAGTTTGAGATTTCAGAGTCTTGCTGCAGATGTAATCCGCTATTAGAATGCTCTATTTCTCATGTAATTCTCCATTGCGTACATATATAAATAAAGTACCGTATACTCTTGATTAGACACACATCTACCGAAAGTGAAAATGTTGCATTTATCCGGGAGTTAACCCTTAACCTTTTTCATAGTAAAAGGTTAAGGTGACACTTTTCTGATTCCCCGTTAACTGCTTAATGAAACTGGTAAATTCAATATTTATTTGAAATTTGTCGTATTAAGGTTTTGACCCAAAAACTGAAGTTTTAGAAACATTACCGCTTTTGCTTAGGCATTACCGATAATGTCTTATTACCGATTTTTCCGGTAACATATATAATAAATATATTCCTTCTCAAGTGTCTCCACAAATATATACGACCATTTCATTGCCAGTTCAATATATTCTGCGTATAAGAAGTCGTGGGTTACCGTGAAAAAGCCTTTCCTGAAAAATCTGCACCTGTTGCAATTTTTCCTCTTACGAGAATTGTTTATATCCATTTTTGTTTTTAGGAGGCTTTTCACATAAAAACAACAACATACGATCTAACTCGGTTCTCAAAGCAGAAATCCCTTTATAACGGAATCTTTATAAATGGAGTGGACTGAAAACATGCTTTTATCTGTCGTGTTTAGTTTACCTATTTGTTGCTGCTTTGAGATCCGTCTCTCCTTCTCCATAGTTTATGTAGGTACACAGGCTCCAACATAACTCCACACGGTCTCATTAGGGGACAATGTGTATAAAAGCAAAAAGAGATAAGAAGTTTCTCCTCCAACTCGCGTCTCTGTCCCAGCCAGATGTTCCGATGTTCATCTTCATCATCCAACTATTTCTACACTTTGCTTGGCTAAATCGTGAAGCTGTACGCTATCTTCCGAATCTATTTATCTATGTGAATTAATAGGTAAGGAGTAGAGAATGCAGAATTCGCAGTTTTATGACTCACACTCATTCACTTCCTAAATTATTCGGTCGCTTGTATGTCCCCATCAGATCAAATCCTCTCTTTGCTTTCGTACTATATTTAATAATACATTGCCAATTTTCACTTATGTCGGTTCAGCAGTAAAGATTGTAAACAGAACGTCTGATAATACTTTATTGTCATTGCCACGTTATTTTACAGCCGTTTTGTTATATTTATAATTTTGATACATGCAAAACCATAGCCGTGCGTAAGAAAATACAATCCTAATAAAAAGATATTTTATTCACCAAAGGTTAATAACTGACATATCCAAATGCAAAAATTGTATTTTATTCGGCAGCATTTTAAAACTGCTTCAATACTCAAGATTTCTGTACTATAGCTATTTAATGGGCAAAAGCTTTACATCTATGTATCACGATAGCTTTGTTAAGCATAAAAATAGCAATTTTATGCAGAAAAACAGCAATTTTAAGGATAAGATAGCTATTACAAGAATAAAAACAGAATATTGTTGACATGATAGCTATATCTCAAATGTTAACAATAACATTTTATGGGCACCATTTTCCATACGGAATTTAATTGTATGTAGCTATTTTTCTTTGTTTAATTGCATAATGTTTAATTGACCGTGGGGATTGAGCGATGCATCATGGCTGTATACTATTATTATTTCAACCCATTTAACTGTATGGTGAATGTATCTGTATACCTTGCTACTTTAATAATAAAGTACTAGTATATACTTAGTGCATAATATCTGCATAACAATAAATGGTTATTAATGCAAGGCAATTACATGGTGTAAAATACATTTTTATATAATTGATAACTGCATCATAGTCCATTCTCCCTTCAAACTTGGACGTTCAAACCGACTGAAAAATACGTCTGAAACAATGATGAACACTTTATGCCTTTTTGCTTCTACTTAATAGACATAATAACTTGTAACTAAAACTGAATGAAAATATAGTGTGTAATTTCTATGTACTTGATTTGATGAGAGATAGGATGACGGTAAAACATAATCAATAACAAAATCATTCGTCGGATCTTTACATGGAATTTGAACATCTTGTCGCACTTCATTCAGGTAATCTCCTATATATTATCGCTTGTGTGTGCGCAGTGGTAGCAACGAATATTTGTACATTTTGCAATTTTTGTATAATAATTGTAATATGGAGTTTACTGTACCTTGCCAAATAAAATACACATTAGGATTTATATATTTGTAGTAATCACACAATTAATATAATAATTAAATCAGAAATTACTAATACCTACTACCTACCATAATAAAAAATTATTAAAATAGTAAGAGAAGTAACCAAAGAAATAGTGCGTAGTGAGTGAGTACATGCATTAAGGGTGACTGAAGCTATTTTTCAGTCCAAATTATGGTTCACCGGAACAAGAGAGATAAAACTGATCGGCATATTAAGAATCTTCAGGTTTTTTTCTGGGGTCTGTGGGATATGAAGGAGAATCTTCCAAAATGTAATTTCTAGCAGTTTTATGTAGTAGATTTTTTTTAATAATATGTATGCCCCATTCAATAATTGCTAAAAACAAACAAGATTTAGTTAGAACACAAAGAAAAATAATAAATATTGTGTTAATAGGCTTAATTTAGGATTGCTATAAGTTTTCAAGCGAATATAATCTTTGTAGAATTCATCATATTACACAACACTAAATAATAATGAGAGTCGCTGAGGCATTTAATTTTTTACTCCAAAGTATTCTACAAACATCGACTGCTTACACATATGAACAAAAGAACGTACAAACTTCATATGGGTGCGTTTTATATTTATACTAGGAAATATTATTTCCTTGTGTGAAGATTATATTTTATACAATATACCAATAGGGAAATTATAAAAGCTAACTATAAATATAAATAGATATTATCAGGTAGTGTTACTATGTATTATTACTATTCCTGTCTGATTATATACATATAATATGTTTAATTACCCCAAAATTACTTATTATATGCCATTGCTATTTTGTTGTGTGCTTTAGGTATCCTAAGTTGAAATATAATGATATCTATATTAAACAAATACCCAAATTTCTCTCTGCATTATTGTATAACTTTACATTCAATTGCTCGTTAGCAATAACCAAACGGCAAACAAAGATAAAAGTAATAATATCATATTTATGCATTTAATAGACTTTAGTAGGTATAATTACCTTGCTCTATCAATAAGAAAATCTTTTAATCATATAGAAACGAAAGTTATCGACTCTTTATTAAGAAACACGAAGAGGATGCGCTATATTTTATACATTGACCTTTAATTTAGCTAGCATTGTTTTCAACACAACAATCTATATTTATTGTAAATAATGCTAGTATAATAATATCAGAATATTAATACTAACTACATAAATATTAATTTGGCAGTATTACTACATTACTATCTGATCTTAAATACATGCATCTATTTTTAATTGCCCAAAATTAATGATACACCAATATTATGCCACTGCACTGTATTCCTATCCTAATGTGTGATTGTGAGCTACTACTTTTATTATTGTTTGAATATATAGGGCATCTTAAAATGCAATGTTACGCCTTATCATAATTCTATAATATAATGATATCACTACCGGGAAGCCAAAATATAATTATAACGTAAAAAATCAAATACAATTTCGTATATAAACAAAAATACAAAGGTGAGGATAATTAGTCTGCTTTAGTTTGCAAAAGTTATACGATTGTTTAAGGCATCCCTGACATTAATTATTTACATTTGGCTTTCATTACCTACAATTTTCTAATATTCAATATTACTCTTGTGGTTGCATTTACGTTAGTTAGATAATCTTTCAAAATGTATTTGCTAGCAATAGTTCAAGTTTTAATATTTTCTGTTGCGTTGCCATCACAAGCGGCGCCAAAAACTTGCAGCGATGAGTCTGAAAAACTTTTTGCAAGTTTGTGCTTCGCTCCAAATCCGTTCCCGGATGTCGATTTATCATATGTAAGGTTCAAAGTTTCATTTTTCGTTCTATAACCGAATTTGTATATTAAAATAAGCATGCAATGCTGTTAATTTAAATATTTGGTATACAATCAGCTGTTAATAGTAATATTATTAATAATACTATTTACTATTTACGCTATTAGTAATAATTAATAGTAGCTTTGGTATTATTATATTGAAAATTGATTAAATTTTTTATAATTCTCAATTAGATTAATTGTCATTTTATAGTACAGATATAAAATCATTCATTTATATCTGCAAGCTATTGATGTGTTATAGTAAAACCTAATTGAATACTTAGTTTTGCCTAAAATTGGGGGACAAGCGATAAATATTATACTTATGATTTGATATACTGTGATGTGATGGTAATTTTTTATTAAATTGTTAAGGCTGTCGGAAAGCAACCAGCTGACGGATGGCACGCTGTGATAGGAAATGACGTAGCAAGATTACACTTGGCGGAAGGTCTTCACGGCAAATTGCTCAGCTTTAGCGACAATTTTGACAATTCTTGTTTCAGAGTGAAGCTAGATCATGGAGAAGCCACTGGTGAAGCACCGGATGGCAAATTCTACGGTTATTCCAATTTAACTTCATCTTGGAACTGCACCTTCTCCTTTGACAACTTTGGAGTTCTACTTTGTGATTTTGCATACCAAAACATTTCTATATACCGTAAGTTTGTTACTATTTATTTTAAATGGAACTGTCTTGAGATTAAATGATTTATAATGCATTTTGATGAAATTTAGGTGTAACAATAAAATATTTACGTTTTTTGTAGATGAAAATTTCCACATTTATACATCCTTCACTGACAACAAGAATATTCAAGTTGCCATAATGTGTTACCCGAACGGGCAAGTTGGATGGATGGCGGCTGCTGTCACGAATGTCCTTTCAGAGGAAGAAAAGAAAACTATCACGGATCACATCACTTCAATTGGATTTTCCAACGACAATACTGTGGTCATGTACGACGATGAACAATGTACTAATACTTAAAAGAAGAAAAATTCCTTAATAATGTAATTGTGTTGAGTAAAATGAGCGAAATGCAAGAAAGTTTCCGTGTTTTTATAATTTGACATACCTTAGTATCGTGTGGTGGAATAAATACGTTTCTGATATTAGTCTTAATTTTTTTGGTGACTTCTTTATAAATTCATGTTTGCCAATGACATCCATGATACAGTTTAATTTGAACAGGCACGTAATAATAAAACCGTGTATAATACTTGTTAATATCGTCCACCAGGATATATTTGAAATTTTGCGATAGTAAAATTGTTATTCAATTATTAATTATAATTTTTGTTGGTTTTGTACCTAATTTGAAATATCTTGGTGTGATGTGATGACTTTTGCTTTTGCAGATTTAGGATTGAAGTGCCCTACACTTATTCTGCCTAAATAATTGTAAGGTATCTCTAGCAAGTTATCACAGTGGCAAAAATGACGAAATTGTTGTTTACATTACCAATGTCAACTGACAATATTGCAATAATGCACAATTGTGTTTGAAAATTAATCGCTTTAAGGGTGGTAGATGGTAGAAGCAGCAAATTTTGTGTCATAGTATGCATTGTTCATTTGTGTACTTATAAGTAGAATCGGTATCTTATATTTCCAATACCGCTGATTTTGAAAACAGTGTGCAATCAGCAATATATCCGGTCCCAGTGAACCGATTGTTACATTACATAAGTCAGCCGTGCATACCATAAATTAGTCCATTTATTGCATTTGAAAAATTTCACACTACGTGGAAAAAATATTGTTTGTACAAATAAATTATGACCAAAATCTTTAACAAATTGATTTTCCACGACCTCTAATTTTTCCTAAAGCATGCGGTTTTGAAAAACAGCAAAGTATATGTTGCCATTCAGGTAATTATTATATTTTCATGACCGTCACCAGAGATGGAAGAAGCGTTTTTGAAGAAATTGCATTGCCTTATATTTTTATTAACATTATTCATCTATTTATGTTTGCAACGAATTGAATTAGTGATTGAGCTTTCAAACAATTACAAAAATTTATTATTAATTTAAGACATTTAATGATCTTTCTAATGAGCTAACTTGCATTTCCTTGTGCTCTGGAATGCTAAAAATGTATCACGGATTCTTTGAGAACGCAATAATCCCACAAGCAATTCGATTTCCAGAATTTCCGGTATTTCTGCTGCCTTCGTTATTGACACGTCCCAAGTCGTCAATTTTCTCGTGGATTACTAACCCTCGACCGATAATTGATTTTTCTCCAAACAAAGTAAATGACTGAACATTAAGGTTAATGGTAGCAACTCCATTTATGGAATCTACAAATATGTTTCCCATATCTCCTAAATGCCTTGGTGATCCAATAATGTCTCCATGAGTCATCTGTTTAATATTAGGTTAAAATTAATTAAAACCATAGCAAAATAATATAATAATTGGCATTTCTGGCAGATTATAGGTTGCAATAATTAGTGAAGTAATTATATCATTACTTTTAATGGGTTATAGTGAGTACCAAGAGATGTACATCCTTCAAGCAAATCTCCATATTGATGTACATGCATTCCATGCATTCCTGGAGGGCTTAAGTTGGAGATGGTACCATTTACTCTAACTGGATAGTAAGGACTTTGTTGATAGAATGAAAGTATTCCAGTTGGACCCTGGTTGTTTCCAATTTTGCCAATACATCTTTCTGGAAATAAATAATTAATCTTTTTACCTCCTGTTATACTTTATTTGATTAAACTATATATTTGTAATTTAATTATTCACCTGGTGTATTATAAATCGGAAAAGTAGTAAAAATATTTTATTAAGGTGTTTTTAAATTGTAAGCGAACAAAAGACTATCCTTATGGTTTGATTGACTAACTTGTATTAAATGACTTAATTTATAGTTTGCTCACTTCCAAACTATTTGCATTTTCTCGACTGTGCGCAATTAAAAATAACTTTTGGCATTTGTTGCAACTATAGTATATTATAATTAGTTATTTCTATATTTCTCTACACTGCATCCTGCTAACAACGTCAATATGGTTTATGCATGTAAATTATTTCAACCGTTTTCCACATACGGGCGGAATAAATTCTATTTTAAAAATTTGCTGACACTAAAATACATTTTATATAAATGCATACACGGAGGATGTATGCACATATTAATTCTTTATTTATGTTGCATATTTGTGTGTATACATGCCACAGCATATAAACGATGATCCAATTACCAAAAAATAGCAAACTAAACAGAATACTAATCTAAATTAGCATATTATAGTGTCGTATGCCATAATACCTATCACGCCATAAGGCCTGACGGCCTAGGCAAGGAGACTTTATCTATGCAGAAAAATATTGTATGTGTCTACATTCGTTTAACAATTGAAATATGCTTGTTTGAAAAAGTGTGTGTATTATGGTTACTGAGTTTAAAACATATAAAACGTCGTCTAAGAAGGCAGGCGAATCGATATCAGATATTTAGGGGATGTGACATTATACACCGCGAAAAAAGTCACACCGCCACACCGCCAATTTCTATTTTCAAGGAATTAGTCATTTTTTGAATTTAACTAACCTAACCTAATTAAAAACAATCAAATCTCATTGTTTGTTTTTCAAAAAAAAAGCCTATATCCCAAATGGGGGCGTCCGCGGTGTCTGGCGGTGTGGCGGTGTGGTTGTTTTCGCGGTGTATAATGTCACATCCGGATATTTAGAGTCAAGTAGTCGATTTCAAATTGCTATTTATTGTAAGTAATTATTGCACCGGAATTTTACTACTCATTATATTATGCTTTTCTGTTCATATGATTGCATAATTGGCTTATGTAGCCCCATTCTTGTCAAATTGGCCATGTAGGACAATGTTAGAAGACCAAATGTCGCAAAATGATGCACAACCATCTGCCATTGATCCGTCCTTCTGGGCCCGGTGAATTGGTTTTAAATTACAGCTACAAAATAGCCGCTAGAAATAATGTAGTACCATTTTATGGAAAGGGGAAGTGTCTGCAACAAAAATGGATGAAAAAATGGAAGACAGTTTTTTGCATTGTTGCATTGCATTTTGCATTGCATTTAAATAAATGGTGTATTATATGATTACAAAATGCCTTTGTGAAAATATACCAAAATGAGCTGTAAATGTCCGGCTCATTATCATTTTCTATATCCTTCCAACTTACACCTTCTGGAAGCCAAAATTTTTCATTCCAAATCAGTTGACTAAATATGTACTCCATGGTTTACCATAAAAGGCAGGAACACAACTGACAGGAATGGCAATCTGATTCTAACTACAAATGAGACTGTAATGTACTGAACATTTTGTGCAGGTTTTATTCACGAGGCTGATGCGGACTGATGCTGGTGCTGATTCCCACATGTTGTTGGCATTCCAATATAAGAGAAAATCTGCAATTATATTGATGGCACAGAGTCCCTAAGGCTTTGCAATAATTTAAACTATATTTATAGCTCAATTAGACATTATGCAAACTTGTAATATTAGCTAGCATAAAAGAATACATTAACTTATTCCATAGTTCAGTGTGTGTATTCTTTAATTGGATTCTTTCGATGGTTAGGTGTACATGTAGTTTTTCCCATTCGTATTAAATATGCATTTAAGTTATATTCTTTAAAAGTATTTTTCGATTTCACCTTATATAAGCGTATGTTACCTAGATTACCCCCACAATATACATAGGTATTACCATTAACCATCATACCATTCTGCATAAAACTATTTAGCTAAAATTATTAATTTATGAACAATGTCATATAAATGATCAAATGATATCAGGTGAATCTTTCATCATTAAATTTTATATTCGCGCATTCCGCGGATTCGGCATAACTTGCAATATGCAACAGTTTATTATAATCAGAGTTCAAAAATAATCTCTAAAATTAATTAATTATTTCCAAAAAGTTACCAAATTATTAATTAGGACCGTTGTTACTACAATTATTTTCAGCCTGATGATGGAAATCGAAACATGTCGCAGTAAATAAATGCAAGTAACAATTGAATTCGTGGCGTTTTCATTTTTCATTCACTGAAAAATACATTTTTCATCTTTTGGAGAATAAAAATAAAAATGTACATTTTAGATTACAGAAAAATTGATATTGGATTTAACCTTTTTTCTTTTAACCACATCGAATAATTAGTTTCCCAAAAAAGTTTAAATAGTTTCCTAAAATAGAAAAAAAAGTTTAATTAAAGCATTAAACGCTCAAATTAAAAAAACAAAATAAAATTGGTGAAAAACATAATCAATACATAAACAATCAATACACAGCTCACAAGGATGTTGCACAAATCGACTGCACTGTTCAATTGAAACTAAAATTCTATGTCAATAGACATTAAAAAACTCGTTCTACTTGTGACTAAATAAAGCTAAAATTTGGATTATGTGACGATTTCTTCAACAACTTTAACCCTCAACGAATATTTGTAGATTGAATAGATAAAATTAGCATTGGTTTGACTTTTGACAAAGAATTTTTGCGTTCCACATATTATATATTGAACAAGCATTTTAATTAAAAATTTTAGGCTATATAAATAACATTTTTAGGTGTAATTTGGCGTGCATTGTGAAAATCCAATATTGTCTATTGCTTTTTCATTTTTTGCCTCACCCATTCATTTTACACCTTAGTGCATGTTGTTCCCAATATTAATATTTAGCCTTAGTTACCAAAAATCCAAAAACGACATACGGGCTTGTTCCGTGCAGCCAACAAGTAATAATTTTCAATAATAAATCATAACTATTCCATACTCAAAGCATCAATCGATTTAATTAAATAATTCAAGTTAACGATTATTTGCAGAGATATGAAACGGAAGTGTTTGAGTAATTATTCCACATCCCTTTTCTATTCCAAGCACCTCACTCTCATCAGCTTTTGTTAGTGTATATTTCTGGAATACTCCTACAAAGAATGTATAGCTGGACGCCACAGAAACATTTTCGCCAGGACACATTCGAATGCCTGAACAAACATATAATTATTGCAGTAACAATATATTAGTTTTGGAAAGGTATTATTTGTTGTGTATTTTATTGGCTACCTGTACTGAATGGCATCACCAGGTTAACCTTTTCCATTATCAAATTGTTGCTGTTGTCCAAAAACCTTTCAGGGCGAAATGAGTAAGGATCGCCCCACAATGTCTCATCCATTCGAACAGCCCACATTACATTACAAATTTCCGTTCCCTGTACATTAAACAATGGAATATTTGAATGGATTTCACAAAAATTGTTCCAGGGTGAAAAGAAGATATAAATTATAAAGTATGGATTAAATAATAACGTACCTTTTCGACCATCTCTCCTTTATTAACAAAACTATTTGGGATATATCTCCCTATTGTTGGTATAATACTAGCCATCCTGTGAACTTCCATTAGTGTTGCACAAACGTACGGCGTACTGTATAGGTATAAATATAATTTATAAAATATTGTTACAAAAGTCAATAACTGAAAAACTTCACCTCTGTCTGTAGTCACAATATGATGGAAAATCGTGTCCAATGACAATATCTATCTCTTCTTGAACTTTCCTTTGCACATTTGGATTCAGTATCATGTACATCAGAGAAAGCTCTAAATATTTGCTAGTTGTATCCATGCCGGCAGAAAATAAATCGACTAAAACTACAATTAGTTGTTCCTTGCAATAAATATGTTTCAGATCCGCGTTGTTTTGGTGCTTCGCCATTTCATTCAGAAAATGCTCAACAAAATCTGGATCGGCCCCACTTGTATCGGATTTAATTTTATCTTCCACAAATTTCTGTTGAATATAAACTTTACATTGTCAGCCATGTATTTAATAATTTCAAAATATATTTCAAGCTTTCCGTACCTTAAAGTATTCATGAATTTCCACAATGCCGTCGAAAAACGGATTAAGCCCAAACAGATTTCGGATGACTTTGTTGGATGGCAATAAAGTGACCAAACACATTTTCCAAATGGGAAAATTAGTTATGGTATCTAAATTGTGCATAAGTGTTAAAAAATCTTCGTCGTTTTGAGAAAAATGGTGGCCTCCAATGATGCCCCAAATTACGTTTATTACATGAACCATGAATAAATTTTTAATTGGGATTTTATTTCCACTGGATTCCCTAATAGACTCAAAGTCATTCACAAAGCAGGGCAGTCTTTCCGAAAAAGTTACAAATAATTTGTCAGTTTTTCCAAACCCCAATTCCCCGAGTTTCTTTATCGTGAATTTTCTTAATTCCCTCCAACTGGGTCCGTCATTGTGCAAAAGACCTTCAAATGGATAAAAAAAATCCAGCTAAATTCATTTTTAATCAAAGCGTAATAAAAACCTTGAACTTTTAATTGTCTTTTCTAATGTATCAGTATTTATTATTCTTTGTGCACAACCAGGGAGCGGGTTGAATTGGCATTAATTCCTTTATTTGTTCATTGGAGATGCATTTATGCGAATGCAACATTTAAAAACAAATTTCTTACCTTTTTGATGGCCATTTGACAAAATATCAGCCATAGTGTCCGGGATTTTGGCATTGTATATATTGTCGTTAAGCACGTTTTTGATTGATTCCTTATCATCATTAAATACTGCAAAAAATTAATAAACATGGTTTACATACCGGAATATAAACTTGAACTTGTTTTAGAAAATTTTAGATTCACATAATATATAATTTATGTTTATGTTGCCGTTTTATTGGAACTCCGTTTAGATTAAACCATACTCTAAGGATTGAAACAAACGACCAATCACCATTCATCAATCTAGGTACACTAGTATGGATCGGAACCTTCTAGTACGAACTAATAGAAAAACTAGGTTAGATTGATATGTACTGGTGATTTCTTGTTGGATTTACTCCGTAATAGTATGGTTTAAACCAAACGGAGTGGCAGTACAAACTGAAAAATATTATACAAATCAGTTCCATATGAAAGACAATGTAAGAATAATTTACTAAGTGTAGTGTTGAATATCTTTATTATTTTTGTTCCTCCACATTGGGCAGTGAAGCGCTTTAGTATTATGGTTAACTGTTCTATTAAAGAGGTCTTCGATGCACATTTGTCTAAAGACCAGTGAAAAAGATTTATAATAACATTTAGGATCATCCATGTGCTTAATTTCCTTTTGTCTCTTAGCGCATCTGCAAATTATTCAAATTCAAATTAATACTATATAATGCAAAATGAATATAATGAAAAATTTTGACGTATACGTTGAGAAATAATTAAATAATTGCGAATTACATTTGTTATTGTTAAACAGTTTTATGAATGTTGTCAATATCCACAAAAAAATGCAGACAACCACGAATTTAACCACAAATATCGGTTGAAAATCTGTTGTCGGCGTCATAACGATATGGTAAACAATAGAGAAAGTCTATGACCTGTATTAATAATTCTAACAGAAACAGAATCAATTTTAAACAGCTGGATGTTAAGATTGGGTAAAAATGGCAAAGAAACGTGCCCAATTTTGATTTTACTTGATATCTTCCAAAATGTGAATTATGGATATCTCTATTTTACCTGCGGCTGCTCAAGAAATTGAAACTGTACCATTACACCTCCAGATAAGTTATGAGAGTTATAAACTAAGTTATAAACTAAGTAATGTAATATTACCGACTTTATATTTATGGTGCCCCGGATTACAATTACAACTGTGCTAGCCTTGAATAAAATATTATTACCCAAGCATGAGAACTGGAAAAGGAATCCAGACATAATATCAATTTGTTAAAAAGTGTCCGTCCATGTACTTTAGGTTTTTCCATTCATATTAAATATGCAATTACGTAATCTTCTTTAAAATTAGAGCTTAATATTTATGCAGTAACCAGTTATGCATTTGCTCAATGTAGAATATTGAGAAACTTTCCTAGATTTTATTACAGAACTGGGAATAATCAAAATAATGGAGGAAATTAAAAAAAAAATTTACACATCAACTTGGATTGAATTGGTGGATAGGAACTTGTATTCGGTTGATTGTTTGTAAAATATTACTATGATTGCCTTATATTGCACACTTTCATCTTTTATTAGGTTTAGAATGGAAAGTCTAAAAGTATAAGTAGGATAATTATAAGCTGTATAGGAAAAATTTATTAGCAATTTCCTACCTGCTTCTATTTTTAATGGTCTGAATTATAAAGGTTTATATTACTCAGAGTAATAATAATCATTTTGTACGTGCCACATTGTTTGTATAATAATTTTGTATTGAAACCGAAAAAGTTTATTAGAATTTAGGCATGTATTACTATTTTTATCCATATTTGAGCAATAAACTATAACAGAGTTTCCATCCATAAAGTATAACGTAACATAGACAAGCATCCATGCAAAATACCGATTATATAAATATTATAATATTATACAATATTATACTATTTTAATAATTACTCGATGTTATAATTATCGTTTCTGAAGTTCGTCATTGGTAGAAATTTAACGCAAAATTCCCATTACAACATTTTTATGTATTTAATCTTCCAATTTTTATTTCATATAAAAACCAAACAAAATTGAATTTCTATCAATCACACTCTAGTAGAACCAATTTCTAGAGAATTTCTATCCGACTTATGGTACCATTTCTATTAATATCTGAGAAAAAAAATGTGAGAACAGTTTCAATATTATTCATATCTCAGACAAGCACACATGTTTTACTGAGAACATCAATATATTGTGTATTTTGAAACAATAACATATTATTGATAAAATAACCACACAATTCAAAAACTAGTTAATATGTGAGGCTTCAGAAGAGCTTCTTAAATTTCTAGTATTCACCTCGTCTTTTCTGATTACTGCAGTTAATATTCTACATACGTAATAAGTCCAAATAAAGTGCAAAACTTGTAAGACGGCAGACATTCCTAAACAAGTCATCCCAAATGGAGACCTAAGTGACTTCAACTTAAAATATGAAAGAAAACTTACATATATTTGTATAATATAGGGAAACATTATTAGCTTAGTCACAACCCAAACAAGGACAAATGCAATAAAGCTGGGAATGCGTAAACTAACTATTTTAGCGTAGTCGCAACATTTACAAAAATGAAGAAAGATGTCAGCTAAATCATTAACATTACAAGGGATCCCATTAATACTATATAATGATAATGATGATGGAAGAACGAGCCAATTTTACAAAGTGGGATGTCTTGGCCTACGACCTGAGTACCTACCATATATGATATACAACAAAGACCAGGTATTTAAATTAAATTTGTCTACAAGTATTTTGTTAGTGCCCTGTTCAGGATTCTTGCTGTGGGCGCAATGGAGAAAATATCATTATATAGTTCTACCTATGCTGACACAAATTCATATTATATTAATTGAAAATGTGTTAGCTTTTAAATGAACTGCGGACAAAGGCTTGATCGGGAATTCGGAAGCGACTGATCGTGGTACATATTCTATCTGGATGGATTATTTATTACATTTCGTACTTGGAGCACTTAGTAGACTTTTAGCTTGTAAATAGTCGATAGTTTCTTGATTGCAACACTAAGGAATATTTCAGAAGAGTTATGCAGTGCTATTTGAATTATGTTAGTACAAACTACAATATTACATTCGCATGTAAAATAAACCATGGCAATGGGTGTATGCATTATGCACAGTTGCGCAGTCTAAAACCCAAACTGAAGAGATATTTTGTACTACATTCCCTACAAGTTTTATGTGAATTTAGGATTTTGCGACACGGAGGGCATTGAAATTAGTGCCTTAAAAGATTGTGATATATATGAAGTATTTTTGGAAAACGAATCTTGCTAATTTTGACGGAGTTTCTTGACTAATTCGTCGTCGCACCCATCTTTTCTAAGTCCCGCTCCTCTCCTAGTCCTTTTTTGACCAATCCTCGCAATTTATCTTTATCTTTAAGTAATTGTTTTCCAAAAAGTTGAAACTCTTTTTCCATAATAGAGTTAGGATCACAACTCGCTTTCACCGCTTTTGATTTAACTCCCAAAGATTTCCCAAACGGAATTAGGATGTTGCTTTTTAATAAATGGTGTATTATATGAATACAAAATGCCATTGGGAAAATATAACAAAATGAGCTGTAAATGTCCGGCTCATTATCGTTTTCCAAGTCCTTCCAACGTACACCTTCCGGAAGCCAAATTTTTTCATCCCAAATCAGCTGGCTAAATATGCTTTCCATGTTTTGCAATAAAAAATGTCAAAGGCAGAAACAGAACGTTAAATTTAAATGGTCAGGAATGACAATCTGATTCTAATTACAACTGAGACTGTAATGTACTTAGTAAAAATTTTGTTCTGCAGTTTTGATTCGCAAGGCTGCGGCGGACTAGTGACTAGTGCTAATTCTCACATAATATGCTAACCTTGCAATATAAAGAAAAACTTGCAATGATATTGATGGCACATAGTCCAGGAAGGCTTTGCGCAATTGCATTTATATTTATAGCTCAATTGCACAATTGTGCAAGCTTGTAATATTGGCTAGCATAAAAGAATACATTAATTAATTCCATATTTCAGCGTGTGTGAACTTTTATTCGGTTGATTGTTTATAAAATATTACTAAGATTGGCTTATATTGCACACTTTTATTTTTTATTAGATTTAGAATTTAAAGGCGAATATTAGAAATTAAAATAATAAGCCTACTCGTTTATTCGAAGTGTGCTTTATTCGCGCTATTCAAGTGTACGTTACTTCGTCAAGTAAAGCGAAAACAG
>JAQFYC010004228.1:0-17865 GCA_034694165.1 Tomocerus mixtus | reverse complement strand
AACCTTTTTGACGTACAATACAGCTTTAAGTAAATTTATTTTATATGTCTTGGTAACAGAGGGGGATGCAAGACAGAATTCCGGTAGGGATCGACGGAGTCTAACATAGACTCCCACGTTAGGAGGAAGGTATCTCAATTGGTCAAAAATTGGCGATTCTATCGAGAATAGGACTTCAACTTGTTTCGATTTGGCAATCAAAGCCTTCCTTTTTGCATATCCACTATTTTTGGTAAAATCATCTGGTTCGTCATCATTGTACCAGACTTGTGATGTGAGGGAGCTGTCCTTTTCGTCAACACTCTTGGTAAGAATAGTTTTAATGTAGGATCTATATGGGTAGTAGCTAAGTGAATCGGAGACAGGCTTCCCATTTAACATAACCTCTACTGAATTAAAGTATGTATTGGCCCAGTTATTCTCCATACCCACATCGTCGGAATCGGTAAGTTCTGTCCCGTCTGCGTTAACTACTTGTACTACCATTTGAATAAAACTATCATTCAAATTTAGATAGCGAATTCCATCCGGTAGAATATTGAACTCGACGGGATTCAAATTACTTTCCACACTGGATAGCGGATAGTTCTTTTGATACTCTTCCGCAGTTACAGATGCGTCCGTCACAGGTAGATTGAAAATGTCCAGTTGAGGCCTGGCTACAAGTTTTGATCCTTCAAACACTGAGTTATCCATTATTTCATTTTACGTCTGCCTCGCTTGGCGGTTTTTTTACAAGTGGTTGTTTTTCTGGGGCGTCTCCTTCCTTTACCAATTTGCTTGCGAGCTGTTTTTCTACGATATCGTTTGCTACCTTTGCCAATTTGCTTTAGACTGGACATTTTAAGTCCAATCTTCCTTCTTCTCTTTCGTTTACCAGCTCCCTTCAATATTTTTCTTCTTGTCGAAGAAGTCTTCCTTGCCGTGGTTTTTCGCTTGGACAACGATTTACTCCTCCGGCGACGTGTTCCTTCACTACCAGTTGTAATATGTGAAGTATTCAAACCTGACATGGGGATGACATAATCAGGTTCTTCCTGGCTCATTCCACCACCAAGTTGGTCTTCCCCAATTGGGTCCAAGACGCATTTTTCTTGTTCGCAATGTAATTTCCTCATTTTTGAAATATTCTGCTTTACATGTATTTTGGTTTAAAATGCAGTTCGACTGTACAAGTGTTATTGCCAAAGTTTATCGGTTCGTTAAATTGATCGAGTGCAGTTATGCCGATATTATCGACGTAGTCTATGGTCAAAGGTTTGTACACGACTGGTGAGAAAGATACAAATGTTGGAGTGTTTATTTCGCCTGCCACACATCTGGCTAGGCATTGGGAAAGCATCTCACCATCACCATTAGGTGCTAAAATATCGCAATTTATTTGAATGTACTGTGTGCCAAACCCAGATTTTGGTGGTAGGGGCAAAAATGTTGTGTCTTTGTTAAGATGCGTATTTGGGGAAATGCCAAGATAGTTGCAAACACGCAATGGTGGTATGATCGTTTGGCTATATGGGAGCGAAATTTTAATTCTTGTATTCTCTTCATCAACCGTTATCCACTCCTTGTCAAAAGCGGTGTTAAGAGCAGCCATTACATGCACATCACTTACAATTTCTATTTCTTTTATTAACTTTCGCACCGTTTCCATTGCCACTTCGTGAATTTCAAAGTTAAAGTTTGGAGGTAATTCAGCAAAGTAGCGTGCGTCTGAATACAAATCACCTGACGTGTGGATTCCGGGAGTGATTACTGTTGTATTTGAAAAACCAATGCATCTAGCAAATTCTTCAGGTAGGATCATTGTATTATTACTATCTTCTGGTGTAAAATTTAATGTAACAAGATATTTGCAAGTAGACCAGAGATCTATTGTCGTTTCTATCTTTGCCGCTACAAACAGTTCGTTTAATAGGCGAAGAAACGTGTCCAATAGGGTCACACTTTTTTTAACAGGTATAACCTTCCGCGTGCCTGCAGCGTTATATACTGCAATTTGAAATACTTTATCTGTTGGTGTATTCAAAAAAGTAAGACCGTCAAAATAGTAAGTGGAAACGTGAGCGCCTTTTCCCATTATATTTCCTGGAACAAATCCCAAAATGTCGCTAAAAGGTGGTAGAAACTCGATCTTGTCCGTATTTGACGTATTATGTATAATCGTCTTGAAATATTGAAAGTGTACAGTAGCAGAAATGTTAAGACTAATTTCTTCTACCACACGTGTAAAGTTGACGGAAAAGTAATTTTCTAAATTGTCATCTGTCTTCACGACGACAAAATGACTGCGTTCAGGTAGGTTTGGCTTATTTGTGTAGTACCATGCAATTTCAGTGCCTACTGGTATTTCCTTCCACAACTGCTCGTCAACAGCATCAAAAACCTTACAGACTTTTGATGGAGGACATGCGGCACCTGAAACGTTTAGTACGTCCCTCAAGATATCAGGTATATAAACAGTTGTATCTGCGGTTCTGTTGACCAAGTGAAATATCACATTGTCTTCTGGTTTAGCAATAGTAAATTCAAAATGCGGATTCCGATGTTTGGCTTTTTCTGTTTCATTCATTGCTGACAGAAATACAAATAAATCTCTTCTGTTTTTAGCGTAGATTGCACCTGATTCTTTAAATGTCTTTATTTGAAGATATCTGTCGTCTTGCGATGAAAAGAATGGTGGTGGTTCAAGTGTGTAGGAAGCGTTCAGCAGACCAACTTCATATGTATCTGTGTGGAAATTGTACGGTTTATAAATTCTGTTTCGAAAATCATTGGGTTTATTATTGGCATAGCTGGCAATGTTGTCACTCCTAAGGATTTGGGTAAATCCACGCGATGTTGGAACGCCGTCCATGTTGTACTTCATCAATGTCTGTCCAATGTTGAAATGACGAAAATGAGGTGGACTTGCTAGATACAACCTTTGGTGGACTTGACAAGCTCTTCAAGAGACTGTTTCGGTACATAGAACACACTTTTGTTAGGAATGTATTGCAGAGTGTTGCGTACCCTAAAGTTGTTGTGGGTTTGCTGATGAAAGTCCAATAGCAAATATCCATAGGGTGTAGATGTAGCATGTTCATAGGCTTCCAAAAGATACCTTGGTTTACCAGGTCGATATTGTTTCGAGAGTGATAGTATTGTGGACGTGTCCCGCGGTTGGTTGAAGTAAATTAGGTAGGTAGAATTAATAGCACATGTACGAAGTTTCTGACAGAAGAGATTTTGGAGAAGAACAATAACACTACAACTTAAATGATGTGATTTCACTGTAAACCATTTGGTTATTTCCAAACTATTTTGGTTAAATGTGCTCATTTTATCATCAAAAACAAGAAGAGTATTTTTGCCACAGAGCTGTTCTAGATCTTCTGTTTCTGTTGTAAATGTAATATCTGGAATAATGTTTTTCATCTCATCGTAAATATCTTGGTAAATTTCGTAGCAATATATTACACGATCTATATTCTTATCAAAGACTGTGTCTAGGTGTTTCAGTATCGATGCAATCATATTTGTTTTGCCAGAATTTGTCGGTCCGACAATAAACATGTTCATCGGGTGGCGCAAATACATGTTTATACAACCACTGTCCTGAAAGTTTTGATCTTGCTTGACAGACATTGTGATGAATAATGAAATACTCTGTTATTAAGTTTACAGTATATACATTGGTTTCATTGAGATTCGTGGTTACTCATTATTTTCCACTATTATTTCATAATGGTTCTCAATAAAGTTGCTGATGAATTTCCCAAGTTGCCGAACTTCGCCAATTGTCATTGTTATGGTAGGGCCTAGCCAGTTTTGAAATTTTGACGGAACCCGTCGTAACAGCAAAATTTTATAACTACCATTCGGCATTCTCATCGGCCTCATTTGTGTCTTCTGTTCTGGCGATGAATAGCATAGCAAGTCATCATCCCAAAATGCCTTAGAACCTCGTTTGGCTTGAGAAGAGAATGAATGTTTTAACATTGGTATAACATCATTGGGATCTGTTACTGCAACTTGTTTCAGTATTCCTATAATGTAGCTTTTAATCTCTTCAGCCTCAGATTGGGAAAAAGAAATCCGTTTGGCCTTCTTGACCCCGTCGCCATAAGGCTTTTCTTGGATGTGAAAATAGTAGGTGTCCATTTCGTCAAAATAGCTTGTCCGTACTTTCAATTTTTCTCCAATACTTAACACATCTGTTCCGTTGAAAAACTGGGGGTGGTTTGGCTTATCGTGCTCCATCTGTTGAGTGCAAGCGGAACGCGTGTCCAACTCAACCATGTCAAGTATACGATTTTCGTATGAAATGTCAGGAATCCTCTTTTTCTTCCACTGTCCCGATTCTGAATCTTTATTGCACACTAGCGGTGTTATCGAATACGGGTGAAAACGTTTCTTTGGTGATTTTCCCTTTTTCACAGGATTTTCGCCTGGTCTGTCTGTGGTAGAAGGTGGTGCTAATTTTGGAAAATGTATGTTGTAGTCATCGGCCATGCCTGGGTGGAATGTACTTTGGGTAGATGGACTAGTAGTAGACTCTCCACCGTTCGTCTCCACAGGGTGGCAATGTTCGTAACCACCTTGAATGGACATTGAGGCAATACCCGACGCCAACATTTCCTCCGCAGTGGAAACCCCACTTTCCTCCGTAGGTTGAATGTAAGACTGGAACGGCGGTGGGTCCGGGTCTGAAGCGTCGCCTGATTTGGCTGCAGTGAGAATACCCTCCTCCTGTTGTTTTAAAATCTGTTCTAGCTGGCAGACCTCCTTGTACAGCTCCACTGGCAGCATTTTCCTCGGAGTATGGGCAAATTCGCCTATGGTTTGTTTTCGTAGTTTACGCTTATTTTCAAACAAGTCCATGTTCTTGGTTGTGACAGATGAAATTCTGAGAGCAGAATGATGAGAGAGACCATTTCTAGCTCGAGTTTTATAGCCCGAATTCAGCGCGGTGAGGTACTACAAACACGACTCGCTTATTGGGGTGATGTATTGTTAGCAAGAGTGAAAAAGAAGAATGGATATTATCACTTCAATCTTTTCAAACTCTCCGGTTCTATTCATTGTCCTCATCCTCCCCTCTTCTATTCATTCTTTTCATAGTCCCTTCTTCTATTCATTGTTTTCACCCTCCCCTCTTCTATTCATTGTTTTCACCCTCCCCTCTTCTATTCATTCTTTTCATAGTCCCTTCTTCTATTCATTGTTTTCATCCTCCCCTCTTCTATTCATTCTTTTCATCTTTTCTATTCATTGCTTTCATTCTGACTGCTTCTTTTCATTCTTTCAAATCATTTCATTCTTTTCTTGCTATTCGCATGTCGGCGAATGCGCACTGTGCAGGGAGTCTGATAGCAGATATAAGACTGAGCATTGCATCAACACGACTTCATAATGTCGGATCGGTTCGAGCAGAGCAGGTCCTTTTTGGAAAATTTTGTCGAAAGTCGATCTCTACAGGAGCAGAAACAAATAATTTCCACAGCGTCCGAGGAACAAGTAAAAGCTTTAGTCGAGTGTGTGTACAACTACCAATTTTTCCCACAGACAATTCAGGAAAAAAGAAAGCTTCAGAAATACGAAAAATCTGTAAAAGTTCTTTTGAAACATAAGTGGTCGACGAACGACTCTGCAAGAAAAATCATACTGAAATTTCGGGTTGTAATTAAACCGATAGTATCCTTCGTTATTCTCAAGACCTTGGAATCTTTTATTTGCTACGTCAACACGTTATGACAAGTCTTCTCATCCCCATACCGGAGGAAATATACAGAGACAAGGACATTTTTCCCTTAATACAAGAAAAGCTGACTAAACATAATACCTCTGAGGAGAAAACGACACCCACAGTCGAACCCACCACATTGTCGTCATCTTCTTCCAAATCAAGTTATTGTAAGTGGGTGTCCTATGAACAATTTGCAAAATGAACTGCCCAGAATTTAAACTAGTCTCAGATATAACGCCCGAGTTGCCATCGCAACCGGAAGCCTGTCGAGATTACGATCCAAACACATTACTACCGATTGTAAAAAATTGCAATCATCAGCCTTGCGACCACGACGCAGTGCGGAAATACGACTACCTTTTAAAGCTTATTGACCCAAACCATTACTCACCCGCTGTTGATTGCTGTCGTTTTCGATTGACCTTCAACACAGACTATTGTGGGGACGTTATTGACGGTCCCTGTCCTCCAATTTGTGGTTACGAGTTTGATCCAGAGGAAAAGTTGCCGTTTATTAAGGGATGTTCTCACATGAACTGCCGCACAGACACATTGGAGAAGTACCAGGATATAGTAATCTATGCAATGGGATATATGTCCCCAGAGAAATGGATGCGGAAATATCACTACTCAAAATGGGGTGTAAGGAAAAGGAGAGGGAGAAAGAGGAGAGGCCAATCTACCTTGTATCGAAATCCAAAGACGGAGCGAATGGAGTACCGTTGCTGTGGTCATCATTGAACTTACCAGGATTTACAGAACATTTAGATAAAGTAAAAGAAAAATTACAACACTGCAATATCACTAAACGGTCGACAGATTCAAAAAAAAGACATTGCAATGAAGAAAATAGTCTTTTCGATTTATCCGTTTATTCGCATTATGACAGTGGGATCACTAGGGAATGTGAAGAAGAACAAGAGGAGTATGCGCGGTATAAGGATAGCGTGAGTAAAGATGAGGGATACAACAGTAGGAAAGCTACCTTAGCTGAGGACCAAAACACTGACAAAATTCCGTTTCATACAGGTGTAACACACCGTGCTGATTGTGGATTGTGTGGTGGTCCCTGGAATAGAAAGGAATCCGAGGTGTCCGAGCCCCCCTTTTGGTCAAAAATGTGGAATAGAAAGCGCCCATATTCTTCCAGCTATAATGATTGCGGATTGTGTGGTGGTCCTTGGGATATGGATATGAAGGAATCTGAGAACCCAGATTCCCCCTTTTGGTCAAAAATGTGGAAAAGATTTAAAGAAAGTTTATAGCTATTTAAATCTGTTTTACCTGTAAATAAATAAATTGAACACCACGTGTTTTAACTGTAAATAAATAAAATGAAAAGTAAATGTAAATATTTAAAGTAAAAAATAAAACAAAACATTTATAATACAATAAAATAAAAAAGCAAAAACTAATTTAAGTTCTGATGATGTATCAATAAAAAATTAAAAAAAGTTTAAACATCGTAAGTTTATATATTACATATTTATTTTGCATTCAAGAAAGTATATACATTTGGAAAAATTAAATGTTATATACAAAATAGTTAGTTATTAATTGTTATTTATTTCTTTTTCTTGGTTTTTTAGTTGGTTTTTTTGGTTGCTGTTGTTGTATTACAGGCTGTTCTTTTTTGTATTTTTCGACAACATCCATTGGGGTGTACATCAATTGCTTTTCGTAAAATCCTCCTGTTATGTTTTCATTCTTCAAATCTTTTAGCAAATAAGTTATAGGTTTTGTTTGGACAACTTGGCGCACCACGAATATCTCTCTTGTCCACATATACGTGTAACCTTTGTCAAAAAGTAATTTCTGTCGGGAAATGCGAACATGATCGCCAACTTTTAATTTTGCAGTAGGTACAAGTAGTGACTTGTATTTTTTAAAATTTTGCAACCATACAAGACGTTCATTGTTATCCTTGTAAACATCGCTGGGGGTCATCCCTATACCTCGATGGTAAGTGTTATTGGCTGTCTCCACCAGCTGTTGAAGTATGTCAACCCACTTGTAAGATTTTCGATGTTCAAAGATCCTTTCCAACCTATATTTCACAGACTTCACCGCTCTTTCCACGTTCGCAGACTTTAATTCTGAATACGTGTGAAAAAGTCTAATATTTTTTGACTTTAGGTAGGTGTTCATAGCTCGATTAAAAAATTCCCCTCCCTCGTCCCCGTTTATTAGTCGAACATTACGCAATTCACCATTTGTCTCTAGGATTTTACGAAATCCTTTAAGGACTTGGCCTGCCGTTTTGTCTAACAATGCTTGAGCATATAACTTCCGACTAAATGCGTCCATCACAAGTAGGATCCATTTAAAATTTTTATTAGCTGCTGAATGGCGTTGGTAATCAATCAAATCCAACGAGAGCTGATCACCATAGAAATTTGTCAAATACTGCCTCCTTTGTTTAATTATTTTAGGTGCGTTCTTATACAAAGTGTAGGCATCTAAAGTACTAAGTTCCTTTTCCACTTGTGTTGCATCCTCCAACTTTCGATTTCGCATAAAGCCGGAGCGTGCGTTAAATGAACCGGGCAGTGAGATGTTAGTATAGCGTTTCTTCAAGCTAGCCATGTTTGCGAGTGAGTGGCATTGCTTAGAGACGCATGCTATTTATCAACTGATGCATAGTTCGAATAAGGACCTCGTGCACCAGTATGTACACTTGGGTTAATCCATATATAACATACAACACAACGACGGAGGTATTTACGTAAAACAACTTATCATGGAGAAGGCTAATATCCTCCCTCACGTCAGATAATGTTTTTACAATTAATTTATTATACAATAATCTTGCTTTAGCATATCCAAGCAATGAACACTGTCCATGTCTGCTAATTGTTTGATAAACAATGAACGCGTTTGATTCGCCGCTCTGCGATTGGCGACACACAAAGTCTAGTGTGTTGTTTTGCTTGAAAATTCCAATTATGCCATAATTACCGCTCGTCGTGAGACAATGTTGGCAGTCGGTTTCAATTGACGCCGAGCCAAAATGTAATATTGCAAGGATGGTCAAATATAGAGCTTTGCAATCCATAGTCTTGGCTTGACCGGTTTCACAGAAAGAATGACGGTAGCTAAGTTCTATCCGTCTCTCTTTATGCATTTAAAAATTGCGACTTCTTTCTAAATTTAAGTGTAACGATCGTGTTGCCGAAACCAGTAGGCAAGACTTCGCTGCACCCAGACAATAGGCGTATGGATATCGATTCCAGGGAAGTTTTTGGGTGAACGTCAAAAAAGTATACTGAATTGAATATCAGGGTGTCAGACGAATTCTCCAACATTGACCTCTGTATCGTTCGAATTACGTTGGATTTTGTGTCACCAACTGTCATCCCGGAACATAAATCCCCCGCGGTAATGTTAATTTGATTTCGACATTTCTCCGTCAGGTAAGATTCGTTGAATGTTTTAGTCTTTGAGGTGTATACATCTCCCTGTTTTGTACCAAAATATTCTGCTATTCTGTAGGGCAACGTGATTTGATAGCCATTAGGGATTTTTAGTTGAATTTCCTCCTTCTCGCCCTCGATCGAAATCCAACTGGAATCTGAATCGTTGCCGGACAGAGCACTATTAAGAACACTTGTAACAGACTGACGACCTCTGTCAGGTGGAATGGGTATGGTAAATGTCAAATTTCGGACGACCTTCTTTGTGAATGCGTAGCGCAAATGTTTGGTAGTTGTCAAATCATGGTACAAAAACGGATCCACCATAATCGCTGTATGTTTTCCTGCATGGAAAGTAAACTTTTCGTACCCCATAGCACTTGCTAAATTTTGTGGGATGTATATTTCAGAGTCTTGATCAGTGAAAACGTCTACTTCTGTTGTGTAAAGGGTGTTTTCAAAAATAGTAAACACTACATTGAACTCCTCCAACATCATATTGATATTTTCTAGCAAGTGTTCCCAACTGCCAGACTTGTTAAATTGAAAGGTGTGGTTATTGGCGTCACCTCTCTTTTTAGCTATAATTTTATATTCAGTGGATTCACATGGAGGTATATCGTCCAAAAAAGCTGTGGACACAAAGTTTTCTGCCTTGTCACTGGAAGCCAATAATGGTGTCGGTAGCTGCATTCTCAAACGAAGGCTTTCGTCAATGTAAATTTGTGTATTTGCCGGGAGTTGTACTTTTAAACTTTGTGGTCTCTCTTCCAACGTAAATTTAATATTCAACTTCTTTTCACGAAATAGAATGTTTAAATAGTCGACCAGAATGTCGATGTTTGATGTGGACTTGTGTAATACGATTCGGTTGCCATGTCCTGCTGTCTCCAATCCCGTAGGAAACGGACTTGTACTATACATAAATTTGTACTGCTTATCAACCATCGTTAACAGCTCATGTCGATCTACAACGGTACGAGCGTGATGCTGTCCCTTTCCAAACAGCTGACTTGACAAACAAAAAACTTTTCTGAATTCTTCTGGAATTTTAAGAAAAACATCGTCAACCACGTCGAGTACAACGCGCTTGGGTACGTATTTATCAGTTATCTGAAAACGAGCAGGAATGCTGGGGAGAAATTTTTTGTTTATCTCCTTAATTAGGGTAGGGAAATCCCAGTCAGCAATCTGCTCTACTTCACACTTAAATTCGCTCGCTTTCTTAACCTTCAATTGGCGATCGTCGTCCGAAAGAAAAACTTCCTTCACAGAGTGGTTAACACTTATCTCGGCAAGCCCAACCTCCCATGCACCAGATTCCAAGGCTAAAGGATGTGGCAATTGGTTGGCAAAATTGGTGGACGTATTTTTAGGGTATTTTGTTCTACATAGGGAAGAGTCCAGCTGTACGTAAAGATCTTTTACATTTGTGTCCATGTTGTTGTCTGGTTGGTTGCAATAATGCAAATGAGGTTATTGTTGGATAGAGTTTACTAATACTCAAATTCTAATATGTTATAAATATTGCGATGGTTAAATGAGTAAACGAACACCAACCATGTCAGTTACATTGATACAAATATTTACACATTTTATTATTTTTTTTTAGTCACTTTTATACAACATACATTTATGCACACAATGCTATACACTATTATAATAATTATTATTACTATTATTAATATACATTTATGCACACAAGGCTATACATTATTAATATTATTATCTTATTATTATTGTTGCCTACATATGTATTTACAACCATTTAGAAATATCAGGACTTCCATATGGCAGACTTTCGGTGGTTGTACACTGAAAACGTTTTGTGTCAAACGCAGATAATCCAATTTTATAAGTACATTTACTATATAATTTGTGATTTTCCAGTTGAATTAAATTACATTCAACACGATCTACCCCTCCTTCGAAAAGAACACGTTTATAGTCTTCATGCGTCTTATATTTCATACTTGCATAAGGAACTCCTGCATGCGTTATCTCATTCTCACTGTCATTCCTACCTTCAATCTCATCTGTATTAGTTTTGTTTGAATACTTCAGAATGCTATAGGTCTTTGGTTTCAAAGCTACAAATTCAGCAATATCGAATGTTTCTATATGCAAATACCCAGGCACACCTTTTCGTGATATATCGTACAATATATGCTCAGGACTTAAGGTTGAGAAGTCAAATTGCGAGTCCACATCACGCAAACGTTCGTAGTACGACTCGTTATTGTCTAATTCTGTTTCATACACTATTGAATCTGTATCTGAATAAAGAATAGACAGAGATGAGCCGAAAGCGGGTATTAACCCTTTAAAGAAAGGCGTCGTTCCAGGAATAGAACCGTATATGCATTCGAAAATTCGGAGCTTAGCTAACTCTAATACAGTGAAACCAACAGCATATACAGAGTTGTATTCTACTTTAAGTTTCGCCATCTCGATAATGCTTACGTTTTCTCCTATAGGTATAATGTTTTTAAAGTTGCATTTACTAACGTGCTTCTGACAATCTATCGAATTTGTACAGATATGTACAGTGGTTTGGTCCCTAAACCGTTTAATTGACCGACCGTATAAAGTATTTACCATCGCTTTACAGGCCTTTTTGATAACCTCGCTAGTGGCATATTTCCTTATATTGGTGTTTAAGTCAACATATGGTTTCATAAAAGCCGACTCCTTAAACTGTAGGACTCTGTACACACGTGTTACTTTTAACCCCATAAACAAATAGTATTTCAAAAGACGATAATGAACGCAGTAGCGCTCTCTATTTTCTACAGTTTGTAATAGTTTTTTTGAATTTAATACATTTTTTATATCTTTTTTGTGCTTTTCTAGGTATGCTTTCTGTAGTGGGGATAATTCTTCATATCTTACTTTTCTAGAACAAGGCATTAAAGGGTATTGGGCGGTGTATCTTTTAAGGTCGTCGCTTGTGTAACTAATGTCACATTCGACGAAATAGCCAATGCCAGAGTTCTCCGGTAGAGTGGTGAAATCAAGTTGATTTATCTGCTCCCGGGTAAGCCATTGAAAGTCGTGTGTTGGAAGTACAGACGAAAGACTATGTAAAAAGCCAAAATTATTTTTATTGTTATTAAAAGTACAAATATGTGAAGTACATTATTGATCGAGAACAAAAATTCACCTGTGTCCATACAAATTGGTGATGTCGCAGTATGTAATATGCGATTGTTTTTTAAGAGGATCATAATCAACCGTACCAGGTTTATTGGCCTTTGCAAATCGCCTGCCTAAATTTACAACAATTGTAGTAATAATTATAGTACATTTATATAATAAACACTTTGAGTATATGGAGTAAAATGTTTGTGATTTCAACTAACCAACGAGAACCAAACCTCCTCTCAGATTCTCTTCCACCATCGAAACTTGAGTAATATCTTTCATTATTTCCAGTTTCACTCCAGTATATGCTAACATACATCGCCAACTATAAGATGCCGTTGTAAAGAAGTTCATTATATTCAAGTTGTGTGTCTGCAGCAAATTTTGGTAATAATATGTCATTGCTTCGGCAAGAAGTAGAACATCTGTTCGCAAATACAACATCATATACTGGCCTAGTGATTTACATTTGAAGGTTGACCATACTTTTTTTGCTGTAGCATATTCCTCATTCGAAATATCCGAGTTTTTCAATCGAGAGTAAAATTCTTCTTTTTTTGGCAACTGAGTGTCGTTTAATTTTTGCGGAGAGCAAAAGTACTCATATGGAAACACACCCTTCGACTGCAATAGTTTGAGTTCATCCTTGTTGGAAGTGATAGATCGGAATCCATCGCGAACAATGTGAAAATCTGCATTAGAAACAACTAAATTTTGGACCATCTTATCCAAAGAGCTGGGTACAAAGGACACCGAGTCAAGAAATCGCACCTTGTTGTCTATTGTCAGTCCCATGAATCGCTTGGCTGTTTTTGGGATGACAGATATTCTTGATGCGTCGATGTGTTGGAGAGACTCGAGTAAAAAACAGTTGTCGTAGTTTGTACTATTACAACACATGGTTGGTATGTGGTACTTGACGCTAGCGTTTAGATTACAGCTACGATGTACGGCACCTAAAAAATCAATTATTTTATACTTGTAATATAAATTAACGGAATAGCTGCATTCAGTTTTTATCTTTATTTACAATTTTAATCAGGCTGGCAAAAATATATTGAATAATAACCTGTTTTATACACCCTCGAAGAATGGTGAATATGATGATATACTTTTGGGTCGTTTTCAATGAATGGAAGGGAACAAATACAACAGGTGGTTGCATTATGAAAAACTTCATATTCCCCTTCCGTCATTTCTTTTTGATGGTTGATTTTTAGCTTAGGGATTAATAAATCTGCTATCGCCATAACTAGATTGATAAAATGTTGGAGGCAGTCATCGCCCGAATAGCTGTGGTAAGAGACGAATCGGTTGTGAGCAATTACAGCAAGTCCCCAAGCATAAGGAATGTGTTGTGCTTCATATACTGAGTAACTGACATCCAAGTTTCTACTTTGTGAAATGAATTGACCATACAGATTGTTAGAGTTTGATGGACCATCGCACGTACTTTTTTTGCCAAGGTAGCATTCGAAGTCGTAAAACATCAAATATGGGGAAGGTAATGATGAATCACCATGACTACACTTTACATATTTTTCCTTTGGAAAAGTTACTTCTTGGGAACCCAGCTTTACACACACTCTATGATGACTTAACATTTTCTCTTCGGAATGGAAATTGCCAACTAAACAACTATGGCAAACAAATCCTTTCTTTTTAAGAAAAGCGGATATGTTGATTATTGGCAAAAAGTGTTTGACTAGTGGGATTTCCGTGTCAAGAACTAAAAGGTCGGTGTGTGTCTCTGAAAATCTTTTAGTAATTCGGTGGGGGACAATCTTGTTATCTTCTATGCCAAAACAGTTGACTGTAAGCTCATTCTTTGTTTCAAACATGTCAATTTCTTTAAATGTTGTAGGAAAAGTCATTCCAGTGAAATCTAGATATCGTAAACATTTTTCGTAATTTTCGTGTCTTCTTAGGTCAATGTATTTATTCTTTATTCTCCCATTGGCAAAATCATCATAATAAATTGCGGCAGCCACACTATATTTAAAACATTCCATCGTTCCACTGTCAGTGATGTAAAGTATACCTTTTTTATTTTTTAAACACTTTGGAATTGAAGGTAGGCCACCAAATTCCAAAGGATCATATTTTGCAACAGACACACTCATTGATATAATTTTTTCAACGCTCCACCCACTTCCATGTTCATTAAAAAAATTAAGTTGATCAATAATATTATCAATTTGTTGAAATATAAAGTCTTCTATTTCACTTGAGTTCAGTATTGATGTATAGTTGACATCATACAGGTTTACATGCTTTCTGACTTGTTTGTCTGGTTCGTCGTGAGATAGCAAATCAACAAGTTGGAAGTATATTGCTAGTTGACATTTATAACTCTTATAGAACACCAAAAGTTCATTCAGCAATTTCACTAGGGAATTTTTAATAGGAGTAATAAATTCTTCAACATCCGTATACAGTTGTTGAGATGAGTGTGAGTATTCTACCACAACTCCTCTGTGGACACGCCGTGTTTCCTGAAACACGTCTGTCGCTACATCTGTTGTTCGGGGGCCAAGTGTTGCTAACCCATGTCCCACCTGGTTACATGTATGCATTCTAACATTAGGAAAATAGCAGGCACAATAAACACAATGGTGTGTTTCTTCAATATGTATTTGGAGCTGACGATGTTGTCTTGCCGAAAATGTACATAGACTACATTGCAGGCTATAATTCGCAAAAGAATTATCACTCATTGTGACTATTAGTTTAAACACTTTTCCCAAATAACCTATTGAGGAGCAAAGTTTTAATTCCTTCTTTTGACCATTCCACTGGCGCGTCATACGTTTTGTCAATTTCGGATGAAGATATTAATTGCGAAAAACTCACTACTAGTTCTCTACCAGTCTCTAAGGACATTGACACTTTTACTACTTTATTATGTGATCTTTTTGCAATTTCAATTTCGCATATTTGTTCGTAATATTCGTCAGTATACTGAGTCTTATTATTTAAAGTTAAATAGTATGGGTGATTGGATTTACATTTGTATGGTACAAGCAAACTGTCACTGTAGAACTGTGTTAGTAATACATATAGTTTTTTAATACTTGGATTGTAAAAAATTATTTTTGCCCATGGGTTTCTGATGTTAAAAAGTTCATATCTTTTTCTTTTTACAGATTGAAATGTACATTGACCTTGTTTATCAATAATTGTGAAAACTGTCTTACTTTTTTTCTTCAGACGAATGTAATCGTGTTCAAATGATATTGCAACTCTGTATGGTAGAGCCATTATGAATCTACGAGTATGTTTTAATAGTATCGCACAAAGTGCAGTAATAATAACACTCGTTAACACTATGGGCATACACAGTCTCGTGGTTACAATGTGGGCAAAATTCTCCAACTTGTAACATTATGCTGCAAAACCAGCAAATAATTGTTTCTTGGACAATTATATCAACTGTGCACTCCATTACTTGAGGATTTTTTGTCCAGCAATATTATAGTTTACCACGTTATGTACAGTTATTTTTACTTTACGACAATCTCTACAGAAATATTTGCAGAAATTTTCGTTGGTTTTGTGTAATGCAAGAACCATCTTTTTGCAGTTTGTACATGGTAGTCTTATAGGATAAACACCCCTACAATTATTACACGTACTAAACATTTTGTGCTGATAGCTAAACAGTGATATCCTTCTATATACTGTATCTTGTATCAGCCTGCCTGAATCCTTGGGAGTGCGCCAAGATTCGGGAGTTGTCTCGTGCACATAAATAAAGCAGTCAGCTGAATAATTCACTCCGACTTTACCCGGGTCCCATATATATTCCTTTCCGGTACAGCATATCATTTAGGTCAACCACCGTACCGAATAGCACATGGTGGCTGGTGTGGGATCGAACCCACGCCTCCGAAGAGAAATCAAAGTCAGTATGACGGGAGAGTATAAAAACTTTCAAATGAATATAAAATGTTATAACACACTTCACACTCGAAACAACACCCTGTCTCACTTATTTCGTGGAAAGCATACACAAAATGTCCACAGTCATAGCAGAAAAGATAAAGAACACGACGATTTAAATTACAATGCAAGCAAGAATTCATTGTCATTCTGTTGCTGTGTGCAAATAATCAAACCATTGTATTTCTGAATCACAATTTTTACACAATATTATACACTCAGAATTTTCATATCTTCTATAGTGGTCAATGTATACGTTACCTTTGCACTGTCGACAATATGACAAGCTTAAATGACAAAAGCAGACGAAACACATTGATGAGATGTATAGAATGCAAGTCATACTAGCAATTCTAGTCCCACCAAAAGCAGCATTCGCATCTGGAACAAACACGATGGCAAATATTTTCTTCGGGTAATTTTAAATGACCCACCTGGACATCTTCATCACATTCCACACAATAGGAAAAATATGATATATTATCCATGCATATATTGCATAATCGTGTATAATCGTCTACAGTTATGTTCACCTCCATATTACTTTGAGTATTGCAAGTAGAGGAATCAGCTTCGCATAAAACTGCAGCACAGTATTTTGTTATGTATCCCATAAGTATTGTAACTATAAAGATAAATGTAGTTTAATAATTTTTGAAATAACTTCTCCAACACTTTGAATTCGCTCTCTAAAGCGTATGCAGTCGAGAAGAAAATAATTTATATTATCATCGTATGGAACATAGTAAAAATAGACAGGAATATTGTCTAGTGTGACACACTTCTGTTTTTGCATTCAATATATAATCACCATCTGTGATAACACTGGGGAAATACTACGGAGAAGTACTGCTATTGCTGTATAGTTTCAACAAGACCAACATAGGCGGCGGTTGGGAATGAGAAAGATAAAGTCGGAACAATTTCAGTGTTAGATGTATGATAGCTTAGAAAGAATGCTTTTTTACGAGTAAATGTTTTAGTGGTGTCTGCAAAACACCGAATGAGGAATTTTACTTTAGAAACTTTGCTTTATATATGATAAAATTTTCCTACACTTACATTTAATTTAAATTGTGGACATTATCTAACATAGAATGAAGACTGACAGAGTACAGATATTCTAGATTGTTTCCACATCTATTCGCACGGTGATTCATTCTGCTCACTTCAGCAAAAATGAGACAGACAATAAAATGTTTGAAAAAGAAGATTTGCTCAATACCCCTATCTTTCATTTTGTGTTTTTTAATTTTTCCCATTGTCCATCATCTTCTATTTAATAGAATAAAATAGAACTTTGACTTAAGTTCATCGCTTTTGTTTGGAACATAAATCAAATGTGGTTAATCAAAAATTGTGGACATTACCTAACATAGATTGAAGACTGAATGAGTACAGATATTCTAGATTGTTTCCACAGCTATTCGCGCGGTGATTCATTCAGAGATGGGAGCGGCCCACCGGCCAGGCCCGGCCCGTGGGCCGGGACGGGCCGGGCCGGATGTACCTGGCCAGCTTCTGGGCCGGGCCGGACCGGGCCGAATGAACCAGGCCAGCTTCTGGGCCGGACCGGGCCGGATGTGTCGGACCAGCTTTTGGGCCGGGCCGGACCGGGCCGGATGTGCCGGTCCAGCTCCT
>JAQFYC010004227.1:0-17871 GCA_034694165.1 Tomocerus mixtus | reverse complement strand
GGAAACATACGTAGAAGGAATTCAAAGAGATTATATCGATTCTTACCTCAAGGAAATCAAAACCACGACGGACCCAAGATCGTCGTTTTATGGTGCAACAGGAGGTTAGATATTCATTACGTGTTTCAGAACCCACAATAAAAATGGATAACTCAAACACGGATTCAGTTGTTGCTTATCATGGGGTATGTAGTAACCGAGATTGTTTCAGAAGATTGAGTAAATAGATTACGTCCCCACCAAGTTGTGGCCATCGCCCACAAATTTTTTAAAAGACATAATAACTTGGGATATCTTTAGGAAGCGTATGACGTCAAGATGTTGGCTTTTAAATTATATATATTATATATATGTATTTCTGCTTCCATCAAAAAATTTTCGATGCAAAAACTTGAAAAGCCTGAATTTTTGACATATCAATCGCTTTTAAATATTTTATGAGATTTAAACTGTATGCCAACTAAATATTTTCACCTTCGTGTTTTCAATGTGAATTCTACATAATAACGGCCCACAACTAACTGATGCGCATATATGGGAAAATTTAAGGACAAAGATTTAATTATTAATCGGTTGAAATACTTTTCGTATTGTAGTTTTTAAGTATCCTCAGATTAAAGTAATAATTGACCAACATTCTTATTTAGAGATGAATTTGGAATACAATCTTATTCAACTGTTCTTGGGAGGCACAGATACAGTGTCAACAACTATTCGTTGGTGCATTTTCCTTATGGCCCATTTTCCAGAAGAACAGAGAAAGTTGATTGACGCTGTTCGTCAGTTTGAATTGTCAAGTGGACGTCGCATATCATTACATGACAAAGAAAGGTAAATTGCGTAATTTAACTTTAGTTTGTTTGAAAACCCATAATTACATTTAGCTAAATACCAATAAAACCAAGTATCAAGTATTTACATTACAAATGACAAAAAATCATTGCTTTGCGATTTCTAGACTCCCATACGTCGAATCTGTGATTCAAGAAGTCTTGCGATTCTCTGCGATTAGTCCACTGGGAGTTTTCCACGAAGCTGATAAAGATTTCGATTTTCATGGTTACAGAATACCCAAAGGAACGATGATTGTCTCAAATCAATATGGAATTATGCATGACCCTGAAGTTTGGGACAATCCAGAAATCTTCAATCCTGCTCGATTCCTCACTGAAGACGGAAAGGAACTAATTCGTCATCCAGCGTTAGTTCCATTTGGTGTTGGCCGCAGAAGTTGTCCAGGAGAAAGTTTTGCAAGAGATGAACTATTTCTTTTCGTAACACATTTATTCCAAAACTTCAAAGTAGAATTTGATCCTTTGAGGCCTGTTCCTCCACTTAAATACGTTGTTGGAACTACTCTTCAACCTGTTGATCATAATATTGTATTCCATAAACTTTTGGGTTAAATTCGTGGAAAGTGTAAACAACTTTATTGGTTTTCGGTCAGTTTGGATGAAATTTTGAATTTTTCTTTTGCAGAAACCAATTTGGCAAACCAAATGTAGTGTTTAACAAAAACTAAATATTTTGAAAATTCCTTGTCATAATTTAGTATCTTTAATGCTGTAGAAATGCGTAAAACCGTTTAAATTGTCATTTTAGCCACGAGAAATAAATCAGATATCAGATGGATTCCATTAATTTTCCAAGTGTAACAACGAGTTAACTTTTGTGTATTTTGCTTGGTTGTAGTAAACAACATAATCTTTATGGTCTTTCGCATCCAGTTTGAATAAAATTGTGTAGAATTACAAATAAAATATCTCTTTTGGATCTGGGAAAAAGCCTTCTTCTTATGGTATGTTTTAATTTATCCTCCCGTGGTAAAATTCCTGATATTATACTTCGATACTTTAGGCAATTACTCTTGGTATTTACATTCCTCCTATTTCTATCCTTTAATAACTAACCTTTAGCACTTTTTAATTGTTTGAAATATATAAACGAGTATTTAAAGCATTAATTATATGGTCACTATTGAATATTCCGCATCACCTTTGGCATTTATACTATAAAGTCATACAGATTTGATCGTTTTTAAGGTAGCAGATGCATTCGAAACACAATATGTGTCCATTACCTGTATTTTATTTACATTACCTTGCATTTAGCAAGCATAATATGTCTTGCAGGTGATCCGTGTTCAGTGTTGTTCAGAAGTGAAGGTCGTTAATAACCTGTTATACTAAAGATAAATTGCAGCTTTTTTCTGCACTGAAATAATTGATGTGCGTCGTGCTTGAATGAAGTAGGAACTTGCTTTAATAATACTAAGTAATAATATGTATTTCATATGTGCGTATATCATTCTCGACTATTTCGACACTCGCAAAACCTCAAGAGATATAAAGCTTTATCGTTTTGCTTTGTTGATACTCAGAGTGTAATTTCGACTTTTAGTTTAACAACAAAATTAAATTGTGTATCATTGAAAGTGAAATCCAAAAACACATTTATTTTACAAAAATATGCTTTTCGAAGTGATCTTCACTATTTTCTCTTTTTGGGCCGCCTATGCAGTAGTCGCACTTTATAGTGGAAGGAGACCTAAAAAATTTCCACCAGGTTGAGTTTCCTTTATTCTTTACAATAATAATATTGCAAACATTTCTAAATTGTCATTTTCGATCATTCCATTGTGAAATACATCCCCGATTAATTTTCATCACTATTTAAACTAATGGTTACTTCTTTAAAAATTACAACTGATAATAATTTTCTTAGGGCCTTTTACATGGCCAATATTTGGCAACTTTTTGCAAATTGGAATGGAGCCATTCAAAAGTGTCATGAAACTGAGGAAAAAATATGGAGACATCATTGCAATTGATATGGGAACGAAAAGGTAGAATGACATAAAAACTTAACCTTCTTTATATTTTTTAATAACTTTAATGTAATTTGTATTCAATTGTTACAGAACGATATTCGTCAACGAATATAAACTCCTCAGAGAATTGCTTAATTTGTCTAGTACCAATGCAAGACCAAATTTTTGGCACTTTGCTGAAGAGGGAACTGGAATCCTTCGAGGTTTTATATTTAATATTGATTGATGAATATAATTTGTGAATTATAATTTTCTACAATTAAAATGTGTGACAACGTTTCCAACAAAATTACCCCTAGCTATCATTTTCAGGATTATTTGCAACATCTGGGCAAACGTGGCAGGAGCAACGTCGATTTGCCTTCTCCTACATTAACTCTCAACTACGGGATAAGGACAATCAAGAAAAACTTGTGACGCAAGAGATTGAGGAATTAATTGAAGAAATAAAGAAAAGTTGTGGAGTTGCAATCAATATACGAAGCTTGTGCAATATTTCAACAATAAATTCCCTTTGGATCATCATCGCTGGAAAACGATATTCGTTGGGCGATAAAGATTTCAGCGAAATGATGAAACATGTGAATGGGTAAGCAACCTAACTTTATAATGCTAATACTCATACATATACCTAGAATAGCTACCGCTTTACATATAATGGCTGCAATTTTAGTTATTTAATTGTATTCATTTACAGCATATTCGACAACTCTGTTATATTTGGATTGCTTCTGTTTTTCCCAACGTTTTCAAAAATACTTCCAAGGCTGTCAGGTTACACTACATTTCGGAAACATATGCTGCCCATTGTTGAGTTTATGAGAAATATAGTGAAGGAGCACAAGGAAACATACGTAGAAGGAATTCAAAGAGATTATATTGATTCTTACCTCAAGGAAATTAAAACAACGACGGACCCAAGGTCGTCGTTTTACGGTGCAACAGGAGGTGAGATATTATTTATTACTTGTTTCACATAGAGTAATCATATAGTTGCTATATACCAACTATAGAGTCAATGTAGCAGAATTGGCCAGTCTCCCGCAAAAGTATAATCCAACCATTACGATTGGCTGGGGTTGGTGGAAAAGTATAATCCAACCATTATGATTGGCTGATGGCGCTATACTGCTAGAGACAGCCAAGGACTATCCCCTGACGTTCTATATTGCGGGAAAAGCAATATTTGATTTATTCTATGCGTGTTTCAGAACCCACTATAAAAATGGTATGTCCATCGTCATTACCTAAGCCACGATAACTCAAACACGGATTGAGTTTGCTGCGTATCATGGTGTATGTAGTAACCGATGTTTCAGAAGATTGGGTAAATCGACTACATCCTCACCAGGTTGTGGCCACCGCCCACAAAATTTTTAAAAGACTGTTTCCGTCAAAAAATTTCCGATGCAAAAATCTGTAATTGCAAAATATTGCTTAGTACTAGTATTTAGCCCGGGGTTACCCTACCGGGTGAATCTAGAACTGTAGCGGTGAATCAATCTTGTTTACTACCTCTTGAGGAATCATAATAAAGGTTTCTATACGCCCACAACCCCTTCCAATATTTTTTATCGAAGAAAAGTCAAATACAATTTTTTTACATGAGTATATAAGGGCAATCAGTCAGCAATTATTTTCACTCTTTGTTGCCAAGTACCAAAAGTTGTGACCCACTAACAATTTAAGCCGGTTATGCATAAGATTATGTAACGGGAAGTCTGTGTTTACAAGGTAGGTTTAGCCCGGACGAAAAAGTTAGTTACGACCGTGGAGACTCGATCCTCCAATCTGAGTTATAGATCAACCCAGCTCTACCAATTGAGCTATCGATACTTATCGTCCGACTTATTCCCATCCTTATATCACTCTCTTCTGCTATCTTATTTCTAACTATTTATTATGGGACTTCTGCCCGCGTATCACTGTATTTTGAATCACATCTGGATTCATGCTGTGTAAGTACCTTATGTACAACTTAGACATACGGGAGGAAGGAGCTGTGTATTCACACTCTCATAATTATTGTAGTAGATTGAGCTATAGGCAAATGCTAAATAAAAGCAAAGTCAAACTACGTAACATCCAAAATTTCTTTCCAAAATGTTAATACACTTCTCCAGAAGTCTTCCAGAATATATAAAACTTCTCCAGGAGTTGTCCAGAATGTTAATAACCTTCTCCAGAATTTGTCCAGAATGTTAATAAACTTCTCCAGAATTTGTCCAGAATGATAATAAACTTCTCCAGAATTTGTCCATAGAGTAACACACAGTCAATGTTTTCTCCCATTACTGGGATAGGATCCACTCACTGACACTTTTTTATAGCTAGTTATGTCAAAGAAGGAAGAGTAAACTATATATTCTGGCAAATGCTTCTTTTGGCATGTTAAATAAAACCAAATGAGATGAGATGACAATCAGCTGAAAATACATTCCGTGTCAAATAGCAGTAAAAGTTAGCCAGGCGCCAACTTCTAACTTGCAGTAAGACGTACGGCCAGGAACCGATGCAAATGATATTTGAATTTCGCAATATTTTGTTTGACTTGGGACTTGGCTACTGTAGTCGTAGCCGACGCACTGCTTTCCCGTGGCGGCCACAAATCAAAATCACTATTATGCTTCCCCTTGCTTGCATATGTTGCACTTAATATACGTTCATTACTGCTGAACACTTACTTAGCTGCTGATGCTAACTACACACTACAAACAATAACTCTACTGAAAATGACAAAAAAATGTTTGAATTAGTTTGTGTGCCACATTTCATAATTTTAGGATCACAGGTGTGGATTTTGGCAATTCACTCTTCCCGACACCCCATTTCCAAAAGTAAATTCAAATTTTTTATTTCACCATTGAATTCAGCATGTTTGAATTAGTTTGTGTGCAAATTTATTTGCTGTTGTGTTAATATAGTAATGTAGTGCATGTACCTACGTAAAATATGTGTGAGGCGGCTCTACCTGCCGTCGCGTACACCTCTAAGGCACAGCCTACCTGCCTGATTTCTGCCCAAAAATCTAGCAAAATCAGACAGATGCTCTTAACTAGTAAAAGTTACAAGTGCAAATGAGAAAATCAAATAGTGCAATGAACAAAGTATAACATTTCAAATTTTACCACTTTGGCAAGGTGACAAAAAGGTTGTGATCCACTGACAATTTAATTGGATATAATAATCAAAATGTGTATCTATGGCGATTAACTGTATTTAATAGTCAAAATAGATTGCTATGGTGATTATCTTACATATAATAATCAAAATGGGTTAAATCTCACATTGCCCAATAATATATATAGCATTGTGAGACAATAAAATGTATCCTTGCATTGAATTCCGTTAACACAATTCAAAAAGGTTGAACCGTTTAAAAGTTACAAAATATATAAAAATGAAAAATGACCAGGCAACTCTCTAATGGACTTCAAAATATTTTCGAAAAATGAGAAAAAAATTATAGAGACCAAAAATGTTCAGAATGTTGAGATGGGCGTAAATCCGTCCTTACCTTAAAAACTGGGGAACCCCATATTAGCATATTGAGTTGGAACGGTTTATCTTCCGTTCAAAAGTTATCGCGTTTACAGACAGACAGACGCCAAAGGCAACGTGATCGTATAAAGTAGCTTTCGCTACTTAATAACGACCCTTACTGATGCGCATATAATATGGGAAAATTTAAGCACAAAGATTTAATTACAAATATTATGCGTTTGAGAACTCCTCTTTATATTGCACAGTTTTTAATTATCTCCAGGATAAAGTAATAATTGACCAACAATCTTATTTATTTGTAGAGAAGAATTTGGAACACGGTCTTTTTGATATGTTCTTGGCTGGCACAGATTCGGTGTCAACAACTATTCTTTGGTGCATTTTCCTTATGGCCCATTTTCCAGAAGAACAGAGAAAGTTGATTGACGCTATACGTCAGTTTAAATTGTCAAGTGGTCGGCCCATATCATTACGAGACAGAGAAAGGTAAATTGTAATATAACTTTAGTTTGTGTGAAAACCCGTCAATAGAGTCAATACTATATTTAGTTGTATATAATTACATCATAGAACAACAAATAATTGTTTTGCTATTTCTAGATTTCCATACGTCGAAGCTGTGATTCAAGAAGTCTTGAGATTCTCTGCTATTGGCCCACTGGGAATTTTTCACGAAGCTGATAAAGATTTCGATTTTCATGGCTACAGAATACCCAAAGGAACTATGATCATCCCAAATCAATATGGAATTATGCATGACCCTGAAGTTTGGGACAATCCAGAAATCTTCAATCCTGCTCGGTTCCTCACTGAAGACGGAAGGGAACTAATTCGACATCCAGCGTTAGTTCCATTTGGTGTTGGCCGCAGAATTTGTCCAGGAGAAAGTTTTGCAAGAGCTGAACTATTTCTTTTCGTAACACGTTTATTCCAAAACTTCAAAGTAGAGTTTGATCCTTGGAGGCCAGTTCCTCCCCTCGATAAATACGTTATTGGAATGGTTCTTCAACCTGTTGATCATAATATTGTATTTCATAAACTTTTGGGTTAAATTTGTGGAAAGTGTTAACAACTTTATTTGGTTGTCGGTCAGTTTGGCAGAAACCAATTTGGCAAACCAAATGTAGTGTTTGACAAAAACTAAACTTTTTGAAAATTCAGTGTCATAATTTAGGGTATGCTGTAGAAATGTGTAAAAAACAACTTTAAATTGTCATTTCAGTCAATAAATCAGACGGGTTCCATTAATCTTCCAAGTGTAACAACTATTTAGCTTTTGCATATTGTGCCTGGTAGTAAACAACATTAATCTTTATGATCTTTGCTTGGCATCCAGTTTGAATGAAATTGTGTAAGTTGTCCCCACGCAGAAGTAATGCGACGTTTGAAGAACTCTGTCCTAAGCAAAAGTACTACAAATTCCACGCAAACTAATTACCAGCCATTTAGAAACCATAAGTTGTCGAAAACATATTTTAGAAAAAAAATCAGAAAAATTACTGCGGGAACATTGTGGAATTATTTTGACTCAGTTAAAAGTTAGACGCCTACTTAACATAATATGGCTTATCGTGGAATGTGGATGCAAGCTACTGACGTGTGTGTGTAGGATCAGTATCTTCCAATTAATATATAATTAATTACAATACGCATATATTTTGTTTAGGGGCGCCCGCAGCCATAGGCTAAGTAGGCTATAGCCTATGTCAAATTTTTGAAAATCTTAATAATTACATGTAATCATTTAAATAGTTTGGTATTACTCCTGTCATTTACATTCTTTCTATTTTCTATCCTACAAATATATTACCAGCACATTATTATAGGGACAAATCGTTTTGTAGCACGCGCAAAGATTTAAAGACATAAGTTTTCATATCTGACATATATCTTCTGCCAATTCTAATTTGTGTCTGCCTTTCTCAAACTACATTCTGCTAATTTCCAAGAAAATTAAAAAAAAATATTTTCTGACAAATCTTGTACAATTTCTGCCAGTTAATGATCACCCATTTGGAATTACAGTAGTAAATAGCAGTAGTATCTATGTATATTGCTTAGTTCCGTGAAACGGTGCTGAGGTCAGGAATAAGGAAATTCGTTTATTAAAAGTTAATTCAAAAAGCGGGGAACCATGTCTTCGAGCAGAACTTGCTTGAAGGCATCTCCAGAAGAAAATTCGACTTTTTTTTTGATTACCCATCATTAAGTTAGATATAATAGATAATCTAAGAACCAACTTAAAATCTGTATTTGTAAATCTGTAAACAAATTTTATATTATGAGGGAAGTCTATACTATAGATGTATGTAATGCATGTGGATACGATAACTGTAATCTTTTCCATATACTATGTAAATGTACAAAACTAACACACCTAAGATTGAAATATTTACCCTATATATGTGAATCAGTGACAAACGAAGACAATTTTTTAAAAACAGTTTTCGAAACTGAAAACGAACGAAACTAACTATTTTAACATTTTTAATTTTATGATTAAATACCTTAAATATGCAAAATAACCAGACTGCTCAAAACCAAGATCTTCAAACACCAGAAACTAACAATCTGATATAAAATACCTTTAAAATATTTCGTAAATGACTAATTATTTTAATAATCCTATGTAATATTTAACGTGAAACATGTATTGGGCGGGCGGGGACTTTGCTCAATAAATCATTCATTCATTAAGTTGTAGAATGACGAATCTTAAAAAATAATAGCAATTTGGCAAGTATGTGTCTGCAGGTGATCCGGTTTGTGCAGAAGTGAAGGTCGTTGATAACCTTTTATAAAGACCGGCAGCTTCTTTCTGCACAGAAATAATTGCTGTGCGTGAAGGAAGTAGGAACTAGTTTTTAATAATACTAAGTAAGTAATACAACCATACAATATCATTCTCGACACCTCGCAAAAGCTCAAGAAATATAAAGATTTATCCTTTTGCTTTAGTATTATACTTAGAGTTTATTTTCGACTTTTAGTTTAACAAAATTAAATTGTGTAACATTGAATGTGAAATCCAAAACACATTTATTTTGCAAAAATATGCTTTTCGAAGTGATCTTCAGTATTTTCTTTATTTGGGCCGCCTATGTAGTAGTCGCACTGTATAGTGGGAGAAGACCTAACAAATTTCCACCAGGTTGAGTTTCCTTTATTCTTTACAATAATAATATTGCAAATATTTTTAAATTACCATTTTCGATCATTCCATTGTGAAATACATCACCGAATAATTTTCAATCGCTATTTAAACGAATTACAATTATGGTTACTTTTTTAAAAATTGCAACTGATAATAATTTTCTTAGGGCCTTTTACATGGCCAATATTTGGTAACTTTTTGCAAATTGGGGTGGAGCCATTCAAAAGTGTCATGAAACTGAGGAAAAAATATGGAGACATCATTGCAATTGATTTGGGAACTAAAAGGTAGAGTGCCACACATAAAACTGAACTTTCTTTATATTTTTTTATAACTTTAATGTAATTTGTATTAAATTTTTGCAGAACGATATTCGTCAACGAATATAAACTCCTCAAAGAAATTCTTAATTTATCTTGTACCGATGCAAGACCAAATTTTTGGCACTTTGCTGAAGAGGGAACTGAAATCTTTCGAGGTTTTGTATTTAATATTGATTGATGAATATAATTTGTGAATTATAATTTTCCACAATTAAAATGTGTGGCAACGTTTCCAACAAAATTACCCCTAGCTACCATTTTCAGGAATATTTGCAACATCTGGGCCAACGTGGCAGGAGCAACGTCGATTTGCATTCTCCTACATTAACTCTCAACTTCGGGATAAGGACAATCAAGAGATATTTGTGACGCAAGAGATTGAGGAATTAATTGAAGAAATAAAGAAAAGTTGTGGAGTTCCAATCAATGCACGAAGATTGTGTAATCTTTCAACAATAAATTCCCTTTGGATCATCATCGCTGGAAAACGATATTCATTGAGCGATAAAGATTTCAGCGAAATGTTGAAACATGTGAATGGGTAAGTACCCTAACCTTTTAATGCTACCCATACATATAGCTACCGGTGTAAATATAATGGCTGCAATTTTAGTTATTTAATTGTATTCAATTACAGCATATTCGACAACCATGTTATCTTTGGAGTTCTTCTGTTTTTCCCAAAGTTTTCAAAAATGTTTCCAAAACTGTCAGGATACACTGCATTTCGGAAACATATGTTGCCCGTTGTTCAGTTCATGAGAAACATAGTGAAGGAGCACAAGGAAACATACGTAGAAGGAATTCAAAGAGATTTTATTGATTCTTATCTCAAGGAAATCAAAACCACGACGGACCCAAGATCGTCGTTTTACGGTGCAACAGGAGGTGAGATATTCATTACGTGTTTCAGAACCCAATATAAAAATGGTATATCCTGTGGCCACCGCCCACAAAATTTATAAAAGACTTTCCACCAAAAAATTTCCGATGCAAAAATCCCTAATTGCAAAATATTGTTTAGTATTTACTATTTACCAATGGAAAAGGTCACAGGATCTCGGGCTATTGTAACTGTTTCGACGGACTTTTAGGATGTTTAATCCAAAGTTTAGGGGAAACAACTACCTAATTGTTAAAGCCATCCCCATTTTTGAGGTTAATAAATATATACTTTAGGTAAATTACAATTATAATATATTTGAGGTAAAGTAAATGTTTTAGAGGGCCCAATAAATTAAGCCTAAATTTTGACATCAATCGCAGTTAAATATTTTATTAGATTTAAACTGTATGCGAACCATGGAATTATATATATTACTAAGTCTAGAAGCACTAAGCTATTTCGCTATATATAATCAGATTATAGTCAAAATAGTACAAAATCACACTAAAACTGCAATGTTGAAAGAGGGAAGACGGCGCGGGAATTACAAAGCTGAGCAGAGTATAAATAGTAGTAATATAAAATAGTCCAAATAGTGCAAAATCGCGCTAAATCTGGTAATCAGAAAGTGTAAGGCGGCGTGCTCGTAGCGTACCCAAATTAAAGCATAGCCTTCCATCAATTTGATGGAAACTGATTACTTTTGATAATCCGTTCAAAAGTTACCGTGTTTACGGTCAGACAGACAGACGCCAAAGCAACTTAATCGTGTAAAGTAGCTTTTGCTACTTAATAACGCCCCGTACTGACACAATATAATATCGGAATATTTAATGACAAAGATTTAATTATTATGCTGTTGAAATCCTTTTTATATTGTACAGTTTTTAATTATCATCAGATTAAAGTAATTAATTGATAAACATTGATATTTCTAGAGAGGAATTTGGAACACGGTCTTTTTGATATGTTCTTGGCTGGCACAGACACAGTGCCAACAACTATTCATTGGTGCATTTTTCTTATGGCCCATTTTCCAGAAGAACAGAGAAGGTTGATTGACGCTATACGTCAATTTAAATTGTCAAGTGGAGGACCCATTTCATTACGAGACAAAACAAGGTAAATTGTAATATAATTTTTGTTTGAAAACTCGTAAATACTATATTTAGTTTTAAATAATTGCATTACAAATGAACAACAAATAATTGTTTTGCTATTTCTAGATTTCCATACGTCGAAGCTGTGATTCAAGAAGTCTTGAGATTTTCTGCTATTGGACCTCTGGGAATTTTTCACGAAACTGATAAAGATTTTGATTTTCAGTGTTACAGAATACCCAAAGGAACGGTGATTATCTCAAATCTACATGGAATTATGCATGACCCTGAAGTTTGGGACAATCCAGAAATCTTCAATCCTGCTCGGTTCCTCACTGAAGACGGAAAGGAACTAATTCGCCATCCAGCCTTTGTTCCATTTGGTGTTGGTCGCAGAAGTTGTCCAGGAGAAAGTTTTGCAAGAGATGAACTATTTCTTTTCGTAACACGTTTATTCCAAAACTTCAAAGTAGAATTTGATCCTTTGAGGCCAATTCCTCCCCTCCTTGAATACGTTGTTGGAATGGTTCTTCAACCTGTTGATCATAATGTTGTATTTCATAAACTTTTGGGTTAACTTCGTGGGAAGTGTTAATAACTTTATTTGGTTGTTGGTCAGTTTGGCAAAGGGGCTTTTTGCAGAAACCAATTTGGCAAACAAATGTAGTGTTTGACAAAAACTAAACTTTTTGAAAATTCCGTGTCATAATTAAAGGTCTTTAATGCTGTAGAAATGTGTAAAACAACTTTAAATTGTCATTTCAGTCACGCGAAATAAATCAGCGGGGTTCCATTAATCTTCCAAGTGTAACAACTAGTTAACTTTTATATGTTTTGCCTGGTAGTAAACAACATTAATCTTTATAATCTGTGGCATCCAGTCTGAATAAAATTGTGTAAGTTATCCCCACGCAGAAGTAATGCGACGTTTGAAGAACTCTGTCCCACGCAAAAGTACTACAAATTCCACGCAAACTAATTACCAGCCATTTAGAAACTACAAGTTGTCGAAAACATATTTTAGAAAAAAAATCAGAAAAATTACTGCGGGAACATTGTGGAATTATTTTGACTCAGTTAAAAGTTAGACGCCTACTTATCATAGTAGGGCTTATCGAATGTGGATGTAAGCTACTGACGTGTGTGTGTGTAGGATTGGTATCTTACAATTAATATATAATTAATTACAATAGGCATATATTTTGTCTTCTTCCTGCCACCTTGCACAAAATCACATTTTTATGCTTCACTTTGTTTCTTTGATATTTATTACCAGCGATATGCTTTCGTAATGTCCGTCCGTCCGTAGACAACAGAACGTTTAAAGTATTGGACGGATTTCAAACAATGTTGGTATATATGTTCATTGATATCATAGCTCTCAGGAGGGGTATGAAAACGGGGTCAATGGGACCACCCCAAGGGGTACAGGGGGTACATCTATATTTTTCACTGCATTTATGCAATCTTCTGTGGCGGGAAAATATGTTCGCTTAATTTCCTGTTTACAGAAAGGTAACCCCTTTCTTCATTCAATCGTTTAGCAGAAAGGTGAGTTTATACTCAGCATACAATAATCTTTTGCATCTAAGCTAATATTTATTAGTTTTGAAAAAATCTTCAAGTTTACTGCACGTCCATTTCTAACCCATATAAGTATAATATAAATTATTTATTGATTCTGGAAAAATCTTCAAGATTACTGCACGTCCATTTTGGTCTTTCCATCCTGTAGCAGAAAGTTGAGTGCATGCATATTCAAAATTTAATTTCACTTGCACGCATACGATCTAATCGTAAATCTAATCCTTAGATGCACGCCGCATACAAAAATCTTCAAGATTACTGCAAATTGATAAAACATACGGGTCACTGAAGGTCAATTTGAAATATACATGGATGATAGGAAAATCCATGAAGTTTGACCCTGGGCATGAGGGCATTATAAAAAGTTGTAGTAGAGAGTTGTAGTAGTATTGTAGTAAAGAGTTGCCTGGACATAAGAAATATGAGCTTGAGCTTACATTTATTAGTGTGTATACAACAATGGCATACCAGAAGCATAATATATAGACCACATCAATGAGAGTTCTCACGATTCCCCAACTTATTGGGGCACTGTGAGATTTGACCAAAAGCGGATTGTATTATGTGAGGCATTGTAAGATTCAACTAAAAGTACCTTCGCTGGTCATTATATGTGGATTAGTTCCAGTTTATTTGCGAACGATTTGGTTTGCTATTAGTCAGTCTATAAAGCCTATCCTACACATACAATTTCGAGGGCAGTCTGACTTCGTGACACGCTTTTTGGGACGCATATTTGGAGTGGAGAATACAAATATGCGTGCAATATCCCAGTGGCATGCTTATTTTCCAATGTTGAACACAAATTCAACTAGTTGAATTTGTTAGCGTGCATACATGCAAATTGGAGTCATGCGCACTAGTCATTTTAGAGTCACTGCCGCGATTGGCTGTATCATTCTGGCAGGAAGTTTTTACGCCTCTACAAGCTTTTCAATATTGTTTATTTAGCCCCTTTTCGGGTACACCCTTTCCGTTGTTTATATTTCACACTTAAGAGTTTCACGTGATTTGATGTATGAAATTCGCCCATACCTGGATGCATTCAGATTGGAAATGAAGAATAGATCCAATACAGTAGATTTATTGCTTGCATGGCAGCGTACTTTGCACCTTTTTCTTGAATCGAAATTGTATGTGTAGGAAAGGCTTAAGTTGATCTAGTTTTATGCCACGCAAAAGTCATTAGAATTAATGCTACATATTGGGGCACCGTCAGATGATCAATGATTATCAAAGATTATCGGGCTTTTTAATTTGCACTACCCTGGAAGAGAGTTCACCCTGCTCACCTTCACCCCGCGGCCTCGATTGTGTTAGATTAGGTTAGGTTTGAAAAAAACGCAGGGTAGTACAGATTATAATAACCCATCATTATCACAAAAAAAGACAAAAATTATTTCACAGTTTATTTCTCTGACAACCTTGTTCTTGCTCCTCCCGTGGGCGTTCTGGTAGATAATTATATATATTAGTAATTGGGGAAAATAGAAGTGACTGTAGATTAGGTAGCTTTTGGCTTAATCTGTTCGTTCTTGAAATTGATTTCTTTCAACTTATTGTGAAATATATTTATGTATCAATTGATCGTCTTAACAATACCAAGCCAAGTTATGGTGCCTTTGTAAACAGTAAATATTTTATAAATTCGTCTAAATTAACAAAAGCCACAACAGACAAAGTTCATGCGCCCCCAACGCAGCATAAACGGTCACGTGACTCTCAGCTGCCCGCTGCCCATGCATTTTATTCATTGAATTTTGCTTTTTAATGCTCGTTTTTATGCTTAAGAAATAATTTTGGCCAATAATGAGCATTCTTTCACAAATCTGTGTATAGCAATATCTCACAAAAGTTACAAATGTTAACATAACTGTCAATACAAAATACTCAACCACATTTTTTAAAATAAAAAATTAAGACATAAAAAGATACGGTGTTCAAACTAAACCAACCAGCAGAGAAATGCAGGTTCAGCCCGTCATCATATTTCCCTCATAGACATTACCTAAGATGAACGCGCAATGAGCAGTGTTACCAAATTATTTGAAATAAATAAATAGTATTCGAATATGTAAAAGTATTTAAAGGTTCTAATAATTCCAAAGCGAACGCCGAACGGCCTTAAGCTTCTGATCTGCCTTTGAAAAATCGAAGATCGCTTTACAGTTTCATTGGAGAATTTTAGTTTCAGAATGAAATCATTTGATACTCCGTGTACTCCAGCACAGCAAATCAGCCAAAATGTCAGCAGTACAAAAATGGTAAGTACAACTGAAGGGAACACCACATAAATTTCCAACGGGACATCCCCGTACAATCGTAAAGAGGCATACAATCCAAATAAAATCAGGGCTCCACAGCAAGAGGTAATAAATGGGTACAGTTGACCCAAAGTGCTTTTGCTAAATAAAATATTCAAAATTTCAAGTCTTCGGTAGAGTAAGATGTCTTTTGAGTATCTTCCTTTTCTAGATTAGCCAAAATATTAATTAAATGATAATCATTGGTCAAGTATAGTAAATAAATTAATAAATTAAAAATTAAACCTTAGTGTGGTTATCCAGTGGATAACTGTACTCAAGTAGAATTGGGTGTACAATAAAATAAAAGTTATGGTGTAGAGCATTTGAGCTTTTGAGATGAGCTCGATAGGAAATATTATAATTTGCAGAAATATCCTAGGCATTGGCAATTGTGAAAATATATAATATTTACTGCTAGCGGACCTGAGGAACATCGCAGAAAGTATTAAATTAATATTCAACAGAGCCAAGATGCAACTTATTAAAACAAGTTGCAACAGAATCGATTGGGATTTATTTTTGGATCCGATTTTCACTGAATAAAATAGAAATGATTAAATTAGTTTTAAATGTAAAAGTTAATTTACTAAAACAAAAGTTTACCTTATTTTTTGTCACATGTATAATGTACATTACCTTCGAGAATTTCATCCGTTGAAATTAGCGTATTAAAGAATGAAATCATATCTTTCCCTTTGTAGTACATTTGCAACATTCCCAATGAAGCGTAGGAGTAGGCGATGGCAAACATGACCATCACCAATAATTCAGAATCACTTCTGGAGTTATTTTTGTATGTCAAATAAATTTGTACGAATTCGTACAAACAGTAAAACAAATTAAAAATTGCGAATTTGATGCAATATTCGGTTTGTTTCTTGTTTTTAGCTGAACAAAGAAATCCTGTTTTATGATTCCATGTGAAGGGACATATCCTAAAGTAGGCTCCGACATTTACGAAAATTCCAAAAAATGTTATAGCAGCCTTTGAAAGCATATTGCACTATTTTAGTACAAGAATGAAGAATGATATTAAGATTGCCCCCAATTACTTAATTTGTATTCGAGCTAATACGATCAATTAAAAATTATATTGAAAGTCTACTTTGTTTCTAAATAATTATAATAATGTGAAGCGTCAGCAGAATTTCTTCGACTTTATATTCAAGAGCTGAAGTCTAGATTTTAATTTTAGTAGTTAAATATGAAGATAGTTAATCGTTACTTATGTACCATAAACATTGTATTGCCAGTTATTCCATAGTTAATTCATGATGTTTACTAGAATAAAGTCTAATACAATACTAGCAGATATCTCCTTTATGAATAATATAATTGTTTTTGAAGAAGTTGTTTACAAGTATAAAGTCTAAATACTAGCAAATCTCCTTTATGAATAATATAATTGTTTTTGTTTTTAAAGAAAGCGTCCGCTAATGTTTTTTTCCCAATTGATTAGGTAGCCGAGGTCAATATATTTTCTGAGTTAACGAGTTAGGCAACGAGTAAGTCAATTAATATCTGCATTCGGAAAAATAACTTTTGCATGGATAGTATTTATATGGGATATGACATTATACACCGCGAAAAACACCACACCGCGAATTTGTATTTTTGGAAAATTAGTCGTTTCTTGAATTTTTAAAACCTAACCTAATTAAAAACAGTCAGACCTTATTGTTTGTTTTTCAAAAAAGAGGCTATACTCCGAATGGGGGCGTCCGCAGTGTCTTGCGGTTGCGCGGTGTGGTTGTTTTTGCGGTGTATAATGTCACACCCGATTTATACGGCTGATTATTAGTTTGCGTGGGATTTGTAGTACTTTTTTGTGGGATAGAATTTTTCAAATGGCATCTTATTTGCTTAATACTGACTTATGCGTGGCACAAAACTAGATTATCTTACTTATGAGTGGAAGAATGGTATTTTCAGGGAATTAGTCATTTTGCGTATGCTACTGACCTAACCTAATTAAAAAATGCCTAATCTCACTGTTTGCTTTTCAAAAAGGGGTCATCCTCCAAATAAGGATATCCGCGAGGTCGCGGTGTAATACTGTCAGTCTATAATCTATGTGTTACCGGTGAAATCGGTAATAAGACACTACCGGTAATGCCTAGGCAAAAACGGTAATTTCAATTTTTGGGTCAAAACATTAATACGACAAATTTTAAATAAATA
>JAQFYC010004226.1:0-17882 GCA_034694165.1 Tomocerus mixtus | reverse complement strand
ATGGGCGAACGGAGTCCAAGAAGTCACAAGACGCCCGACCGAAGGTCGGGCTCTTGTGACTGCTTGGACGAAGTTTTGTTATTGAATTGTCAATAGAAGCATCACAAGCACTCTAATCATTCCAACGTAAAAGTCGAATATTCTTTTGTATTTAACCGCTCTGATAGGGCCCACAGATATCCCATATCCTCGGGTGGCTTTTAGCATTTTTCGATTCAAAGTGTTGCCAACAGAGGGCTTTGATTTCATTTTCTCCAAAAGTGCGTTTGAATTCTTCCAACAAATAGCAAAACCTATTAAAACTTGCGAAAGTGCAATAAAAGTTACTGGAGAAGAAATTGCGAGCATCGCGTATGATCCCGGGTTGCTTGGGTTATACGACAGCCTAATGCTGCCGAAAGTCGCAAGAATTCCTACTGAGGAAAGGGAAATAAGAAATGCTGGAATGTGTGCTGAGATAAAGCTTTTGTTAAATATGATGTTTAGTAATCTTAATCTGTTCAATAGGCGAATCTGTTCCTCCAAATTAAGTTTATTCAACCTAAAAAACAAACATAATTATAGCTTACTATGTTAGCTAATTCATTGGTTATCTACACAAACACCTTGTAATTATAACAAGTACTAATATTATTATGATTGTACATTTTAGCCCGCCTGAGCATTTTTACCTTTTATCATGAATAAAATTGTAGTCCCTAATAATGTAAATGATTTTGTAAAATAGTGTAATGAGGAGTGTCAAGATCCCAATTGTATCGTATCCCGTTCTCATCAGGAATAATAAGCCCCTGAAGAAAATGAGATTGCTGGATATTATTAAGAGGGTTAAATCTGTGAAGAAGGCCATGTGCCGTTGTACATTCATCAAAATTAATATGACACCAGCACTTGCCCAATAATATGGGAATAGGAATTTGGCAGCCAAGAACTCGAGCTTTTTAGCCAAACTTTCTTCGGATTTGTCACACACTTTTCAAAATTTTATTCAATTACTTAAATATCTAAAAATTTTGAAAAATAATTTGTGTAATTTTAACACGAATTTACCGACCTAAGTCGGATTCTTCTTTTGCTGGCAAAATTCTTTGAAGACCCTTCAGTGTGGTAACAATTTCTGTTGTTTTGATTTGCACGTTTAGGAAAGACGTTAAATATACGAGATAGATGATCACTCCGAAGAAAAGAAACGCTATCTCACTTATTTTTTGACTGTTGTGATATAATCCACTGTAATATTCAATTATTTATAATTAACTATAATAATTAATTAAGCGGCGTAGGTACTGCCTCTTCATTCACATAACATACTTTTGTCATTGATTAAGTAGCTACTTAATACATGAATGTTCCTGGCCAGGTTCGCAATAATTTATAATTTTTGGCACAAAGTTATCTTAATTTATTTACCGTTGTAATCTACTCGGAATAGGAAAGTATTAAGTTTTCGTAACAGAAATGAAAACCAACATCAAGTATTGTTATTGCGTAATGTCCTTTTATCGAGTAGACCTGGAAGTCAAATAGGAAAACGCTAGATAAATATTATAAAACATTTATGTGGTATTCTAGTTAATGAGTGTTATTCAGTAACTGTGTACTTAAGCAGGTAGTTTATTTTTTGTAGAATAAAATATTTTGCAAGAAAAACACATTTTTATTTCCTTATTTATTGTTACCATCGTCCAATTCTAAATAATAGCTCTATTTTTGGTTACATCATTTACATTGCCCACATCTGTTGATTAACTTAAATATGTGCATTTAAGATGAAAAAAATTAAGACGGATGAACACTGCACAAAATGAATGAATGATCTATATAAATATCTGTACACTAACAAGGAATATCCCATTAAGCATGCTATCTAGCTCTTTTTATATGCATAACTATAATATTCATATATTATACTTATATAAGCATGTATACTGGCACATGTCTACATATACATTTTTACAATTATATTAAATGCATACTGCGAAATCTTTTACTATATAGGCACCTATCTAGTAGCCATAAGTATTGTCACCAACAGAGAAAGTGTTCCTTCGTAGAAGTCGAATATTCTCGTGTACTTCACCGCTCTAATTGGGCCAAGGGCTATCCCATACCCCCTGAGGGCTTTCAAAATTCTTCGATTCACTCGATTGCCATGTTCAGCATTTGATTTCATCTTCGTGATGAATTCGTTTGAATTTTTCCAGCAGATGGCAAAACCTAAGAGGAATAGGGACTGTGCTATAATTGCAGAAAGAAGGATTACCACGAACATTGTGTATGTCCCTGCAGTAGTATTATAACGTAGGCGTATGCAGCCATAGCTAGAGATCATAAACGCTGATGAGCATCCGCAGATGACTGAAGACAAACTCAAAGGAGTGATACTGTTGTTGAAGAGAATGTTCAAAATCCTCAATCTGGTGTAACACGCAATTTGTTCCTCCAAATTACCTTGTTGCAGCCTGTAAAGTTAAATAACATTTACTTCCAAAATATTTTAAATGTAATTAAGTTAAATTGTGTTAGCCATACGTTTTGTCATGGATTAAATTGTAGTTCCGGATATTGTACACAACTGTGTATACAACATAGAAAGCAGCTACAAGAACCATAATCGATTCGAACCCAGTTTGGGCTAAGAAAAGAAAAATTCTTCCAGAAAAATAGTCCACTTTCTTCGAATGCAAAAATAAATCCACGAATAGATCCAGATTTCGCTGTATGTTAAGCAGTAGAAAAATGCTAGCAGCGGCTCCATAGTACAGAGGAAAGAGAAATTTTGAAATTAATAATTCAATTATTTCTCCAATATTTTTTCCTGGTTTAACATCTCTCTCTACAAAAGTAAAGGATTCAAATTATACTAAATTCTTACAGCTAACAAAAGTAAGAAAATTGTATTATAAATATTATTAAGCTTACTTGAGCCAACCACTTCAACTGTAACATTCTTGTAAAGACAATTCAACGTGGTCACAATTTCCTTTGCTCGAGTTACGACATTTGCAAGGATTGTGATGAAAAGTGAATAAATAATAACATCAATGACCGTTACTATCAAGTTAATTCCAATCTTTTTTGAAGTCAGTTCAGATCTCAGTTGAAATATTGCACGAAGAAGGAGGATGCCAGAGATGCATTGAGAAAATGGTGCTATTTTCATTGAGTTTGCGACAGAAAATTTGTGATTTTTAACATCCCAACGAAAGGGCAGCAGCTTGTAGTGATGTAGAATATTGATATACGTTGCAATCCATTGCAAATTTTTGTCACTGATATTGACTTCGGAAATTTTGTGGATTACATTTGTTCGGGACAGAAAATCTTTTTTCAGCCCTAATTTTGTAGTTAAATATTTTACAATTTTTTTCCACATGATTGCTGTGTAGTAATTCAGACTTCTCCTTAACGTGTTTTGCAGCAGACTAAATTTATGTCTATTTTACTGGTTTTACCTATTGCATTAACCATTATATATATACTTGGTTCGGTATAGTTACTAAATTTAATAATTATGCGCCGCAATTTTTATTTGCATTCAGATAGTATCATTTGGTGCATTTGGAAACAACTACTATTCATTACTTTAGAATTAAAAACAAAGAAAATATTTTAATTTGTTTGTTGCAGTAATCCACCGAATAAGAAAGTATTGATACTAAAATTGAAAAATAATATTTAATTTTGTTGCTCAATATTCTTAACGGAGAAGTTCAGGAAGTTAAATAGGTACACACACACTAAATAAACATTATGAATATCTCTGTTGGCCTCTGGCTTTAAAACATTAAAAGCTGGACAAAATTCAATTATGATGAGTAGTGGGACAAACAACTATTTACGACGTTTTGATTAAATAAAAGCAAAGGCCAAAAACAAATGTTGCCAAAATACGTAGTGTGCTCCTGATTAAATCAAGATATATGGAAAACCTCTTCATAAGCTTTAATTTGTTTACTAAACCTATGCTTTACTCCAATACCTTTTTTCCCGGACATGGATATTTAAGACTGTTTTCCGTTTGCGTAATTAATCTTAATTTTTTAATTATCAGGCTGTCGGTTGTGAGTTCACGGGTATCTTACAATTATATTTTATAACTACTATGCAATGTGTATTCCAAATGAAGATATTATAATTTTGGTGGCCTTAATTTGATTTAGGTAATATAAACAAAAAATATAATGACTCGGAAGCCCAACTATTATATAAACAAATATTTGAATCTAATTCAGCCGTACTTAATTATCTTATTTTTTGAAAATATAATTATGCAAACATTCTATGTACAGTAGTCTATTAAAATTATGAGTAAAATATTGCAATTCGTAAATACAATAAGCAAAAAAAAATAATCCCACATCACATATAAAATGTGAGTAATGGAGTTTGACATTGGTTTATTTTAATGAAAGCTATTTAAGCAAAATTATATCCAGGCTCACTTTTCCGTACACATGTATCGCAATGAATAAATTAAATATATTTTCAATAATTAATCTTATTCTTTTAATATAGAGACTCAAGAGAAATAATTAACGTCTCTACTGCAGATAATTTCAAACTCCAACAATGTCTGCCAAAATATATTTTTAATATATGTTTACTATTATTTTCTTATAAATGCTGTATATACACATTTAAAACGCATCCCACATATATTAGAAATATTTAAAAACTGAAAAGGTGTAGAAAGAAAAATAATTGCTAAAAATAAAAACCAATTTGTGTTTAAATAAATCTTTTAAATATGAAAGAATATTTTTATCGATCCTTTAAAGAATATATCTTACTTATATTCTTCATGTTTTCTTCAGCGATTATGAATCTACGTTCTCAAAATATTATGTGTGTGCTATAAATAATACTATTGATCAGCCAAAATAGAAGAAAACTGTCTAGTAGTATTATACATAGTGTGCACTAACTGTAGTCGAACTAAGCTGATACGAATCTTTAAATACCGTTCATCAGAAGCTAAATAATGAAGCAATGCAAATATTTAACGCAAATGAATTGTCGAGAAATGTAGCAATAAAAATAATGTGCCTTATTTTCCATTCATCATCCTTACCGAATCTTTCCTCCTGTCAAAAATATGTTTGTAAAATGAACTCAATCTTAGCTAAACGTCTTGTTGTAAAAATGTGCAATCGATCGCAACTGTAGCAACTTCGTACGAGCATTATCACCTGCATAATACAATAAAGTAGTTACCTGCGTTGTTATTTATAAAATTAATAGCAAAATGTTGGGCCGTTTAAAAGTTGCGAATATAGAAAAATATAAAATATTCCCACTTATGCTACACCTCTCACTCTCACCTTTAATACCCCAGATAATTGACTGTGTTCAAGTGTGTTGATAGAGGCGAAATTACAATATTACAACTATTACTCCAGATATTGACCGTTGATAATTAATTAAAATTGTATCAAACATGTCTAAGAAAACATACTACTGTACTAATGTGCCGTCTGTGCTATCGGCAAGAACAAACACACAAGCAATTCCCTATTGAATGAATGTTGATAAAAGTGTGTGTATGTCATCTTGGCCTACCCTATATACTCATGTATAAGACATAAGTGTATACCAACCAGGTACCCGTCGACCGATTGGTCCCATTGTACACTAATCAAAATCTAGTACCCAATGCTATTGATGTGGGAAAACAGAATTCAAATAGTTTGACCCTTTGAAAGTTATAGCACATACAGACATCAGCATCGGGGCATCAGACGACGAAAAGTTTTTCCTATGTAGGCCTAGCCGACCCATTGGTTTTCTCTCACCCACTCGCATGACATTGAAAGGATTCCTAAGGAATCTGAGTGTATTTGCCTTTTTCCCACTATGCTCCTTACAATGTATACTACTGAAAATATTTGCTATTGAATAAGTAATTGCAAAATATCGTAAAACACTTATATCTGTTGTTTTCATATATTGAAATGAGAATATTTGACAAGCATTTGCCATTGTCATTACCATGTACGTATACAACTAATATTCCCGTCTTGGCAGCTTTAGCAATACATAATATTATATTTGTTTAATATAATTTCTGTCCAAAGCTGATCAAAGACATTATTCACGAACTCTAACATTGTATTCTTCCCACCTTTTCGATGTAATACTTATTAATCCTTTTTATTACCGGGAAAATGCTACGAAATCGTGTATTAATATTTATTTGGTTCACATGTGTTTGGTTTTTTAATGGTACTTAGTACCTGTATTTGTGGCAAAAATTGCTATTAAAAGTATTAGAATTGATATTTTATGCGGCGGAAAGATAAAAATAAATTTATAAATAAATGTTTACCCACCTTTTATATGTAAAATTGATGGTTTTATTACCTCGCTACATTTAGCAAGGTAGCGAAAGTCACAAATTTGTAGTATATACTATATATAAATAATTACGATAATTAATACATGTATAAATGGAAAACACATTTCAAAAATGTTAAAAGCCCTAATTAACAGATTGATTAGTGGTCAGAATGTTTGCAACAAGTTTATAGTGTTTTCGAATATAAGAGCGAAGAATAAAATTGTTGTACTTCTGGAGATGATGAAATAGTTTCCAATGCGAATGGGTACAGATCGGCAGGAACGAAGGAATTTTTGGAATTTTTTGTCACTGCTTACATACTTCCAATTGTAGACGAAATTTTGAGATAGAGAATGCAGTTTCGCTGATTGAGAAATGATAATCAAGAAAGTAGCTGTCATCGCTGCTGTTGCTGCTGGGAAGTAGATGTAGTGGGGCATTGAAATAACGCGATAGAGTCCTAATGTGCAGAAATACAATAGAGTCAAAAAAACAAGCCCAACGAGCGTGGATATTTGCCAGAATATAGTGAAAACCTGATGAGTACTGTCACAAAGCAATTGCAATTCCCTATAACTGAGGCAAATTGCTCTCAAAAAATCTTCTTCTTGCTGTTTTATTATTTCTAAACTCAGTTTTGATTTACTTTTAGTTTTTTGAAGGAAATTTGGTGAGTAATTTGCCAAATGGTCTAACCAGAAACCGAAAGTTTGAGCGTTGACTACTGTGACTGTAATATAAAAGGTAATGGTGTGATAGCAGTGGCAGGCAATTATAAAATAGTAAATCCCTAATGCAATATGAACATAAGAGTTATTAGCCACTGAAAGGGGGAGCCATTCCCTTAGCAAGTGATATAAAGGACCGATATCACTTAAAACGAAGACGGATAGAAATGTTGCACAAAATAATTCCCCTGGAATGTTTCCCAACATCATTAGACTGATCGTGTCAAAAATTGGAGAGGAAATCGTTCTCATTTTTCCAAATTTTTCTAGATAAAATGGAACACAAAAATTGTAAAAATAAGATTGTAAATGCGTAATGAGATCATATAGCAAAATGTTTGTTATAGCAATGAAGTTTACTTAAATGATTGGGGTAAAAGAAACCTCTGTAGTTATTTTAAATAATTTTTCTCTTTCTCAAGAAATTTTTCAGAATGGCAAACTGGATCGAATCAATAAAAAGTGCTACCAACCTTTAAATCGGCGATTAATAGCAAAAATCTCCGAGACCACAACTCCGATTCTATTTTTCATTAGATATGTGTTGATGTTGCCCACTGTAGCAAATGTCAATATTAATAAAATTATTAGGTGTATTATGACAATTGTAACTGTGAAGGTATTCCTTGGACGAAGTACTAGCTCGAAGAGCAGTCGTAGCACAAGATAGGCATTAAAAATGAATACACTTATTGAACAAACTCTCCAAATATTAAGAGTGACTTTGTCATCCGAAAACTTTAATTTCCTTTTCTTGCTTTCCCAATCAAAAGGAAGATATTTAAATTTTGAGCTGAAACCGAAAAATATTTTGAGTGCGAGCAAAGTCAGTGTAGATAGCATTGTTTTATATTATAGAAATATGTAAATTGCAATTAAATAGTTATAAATAGAATTTAAGTTAAATTATATATTGTTTGTAAAAGCAAAATTATAAATAAAAGCTTTTCTATGATAATATTTTTAAACAGGACAATTTCAAAGGATTTGAAATAAATCTACTACGCAGCACGACGAGTTTCTTAGAAAGGTCAGAGTGATACTGAGAAAGTAATATTGAAAAGAACTGATATTTTTTCTGTATTTAACTTTCGTTTGGGTTAAGGGAATTTAAAGAGAAACCTTCACTATTTGTTTACAAGATTTTATATAGAGAACCAAAATCATATTATACATTAGGGAAATTGCAATTTAATTTAATACACGTCTCTTTCTGATTATGGCAAACCATTAGTGAATTTGTAGTATGAGAAAGAAGCTTCGATATATTTTAATTCATTTAATTGAAGCTTGTTTTCGGTATCATATATATAACAAGTAGACGTCTCAGCTAATCAATATTAATATATATTGATGCAGGGTTCGGGTCATTGTCTCACTGTTGATATATTTAAGTACCTAATGACAAACATATTTATTTTCAAATAAAAGTATATAATACGGCATTATCTTGTCGGTAATACCTAGGCAATAACGGTAATGCATATAAAATTGCAGTTTTTAGGTCAAAATATGTATAGGACCACTTTTTAAATAATATTGAATTTGCCAGTTTTATTAAGCAGTTAACGGGGAATCAGAAAAGTGAAAATTCAACGGGTTGTAAAATGGCCATTTTTCGTTTCACAAGGCTATTGTGACAATTTTCTGATGTACCGTTTACTGCTTAATCAAATTGGCATATTCAATATTTACTAAAAAAATAGTTTTATAATTATTTTCAATATTTATGATGATGTTTTGTGTAATTACATAAAAAATCGTCATAGCGAAAAAGTAATTAGTAGTGGGAGTATCAATTTACCACATAAATGTATGTATTTGTATTATTATATTTGTTATTCATTATTTATAAACTTTTTTACCGTGCTTTTAAAGCACTATAATTTATTTGAAAAACATTGTTAGTACAGAAATTATATAATTTTCGTATCCCTCCCAAATCCGGAATATTTTTACAAACAAAAAGACTTTATTTTTCCAATTTTTTCCACTGTAAAATTCAATTTATAATTAACTATAATAATTAAGTAAGTGGCGTAGGTACTGCAACTTCATTCGCATGACATACTTTGGTCATTGGGTAAGAGTAGCTACTAATACATTAATTCTCCTGGCCTGGTTCGCGATAATTTTTGGCACAAAATTATTTTAATTTATTTGCCGCTGTAATCTACTCGGAATATGAAAATATTAAGTTTTACGTAGCAGAAATTAAAACCAACATCAAATATTTTTATTGCGTAATATCCTTTTACCGAGTAGACATGGAAGTCAAATAGGAAAACGCTAATAAATATTATAAAACGTTTATGTGGTCTATGTATTCTAGATAATGAGTTTTATTGAGTAAATATGTACTTAAGTAGATATGTAGTTTATCTTTTTTGTCGAATAAAGTATTTTGCAAGAAAAACACATTTTTTATTTCCTTATGTATTGCTACATTTGTCCAGCATTTGTATTGTCCACATCTGTTAATTAACTTAAATATGTACATTTAAGATGAAAAAATTAAGAGGGATGACATCCTACGGCAGCCACATGATATCCAAAGTACATACTATGGACAGCCAGATTTCGCGCCATTAGTCGTACTAAAGTAGTGAGATTGGTATGTCGTGAGGATAGCCATTTTCCATCCATTGGAGGTCCATGAATCCAAAAGGAAAAAAAATAGCAACCGAGACTCGATCTTAGCTCCCAATCCTACCTACCACTAACAGAACCCCTATTGATCACAGCGCAACTCAACCCAACCAACTTACGCTCGTTGGAATCTGGAATGCTTTTACTCCTAGTTATTTGATTGTATCAAATTGTGGTGGAACGCTGGGTGGTGACTTATGTGGATGGAGCGCACCATCCACACACGTCATCTTCCAGCGAATGCCATCCAATGGAGGTCCTTACAACTAATTGTACATTGGTGGACATCCATTCAACATCCACAACATACCCCCAGTGGAGTTCGTCACAACATCAATGTTGGAACATCCACAACCTCCCCCAAAAGACTTGATTTGGCTGCCGTGAGGATGTCATGGTCGCCCCTTTGTTTAATGGGATGCTATACTGTAGCTGTTTTTATATGCATAAGTATAATATTTATATACTATACTTACACATAATATAAGCATATGAATACTGGCACATCTACATTACATTTTTACAATTACATTAAATGCATACTGCGAACTCCAATTTTATAGGCATTTATCTAGTAGCCATAAGTATTGTGACCAACAGAGAAAGTGTTCCATGATAGAAATCAAATATTCTCGTGTACTTCACCGCTCTAATTGGGCCAAGGGATATCCCATACCCCCTGAGGGCTTTCAACATTCTTCGGTTCACTCGATTGCCATGTTCAGCTTTTGATTTCATCTTCGTGATGAATTCGTTTGAATTTTTCCAGCAGATGGCAAAACCTAAAAGGACTAGGGACTGTGCTATAATGGCAGAAAGAAGGAATGCCACGAACATTGTGTATGTCCCTGCAGTGGTATTATAACGTAGGCGTATGCAGCCAAAGCTTGAGATGATTAAAATTGATGAGCATGTGCAGATGAATGAAGGCAAACTAAAGGAAGTAATGCTGTTGTTGAAGAGAATGTTCAACATCCTCAATCTGGTGTAGGACGCAATTTGTTCTTCCAAATTTCCTTGTTGTAGCCTGTAAAGTATAAATGCCATTTACAACTAAAATAAAGTGTAATTAAATTAAATTGTGTTAGCCATACGTTTTGTGATGAATTAAATTGTAATTCCCGATATTGTAGACTATCACGTAAACAATATAGAAGGCAACTAGAAGAACCATAATCGAGTCGAACCCAGTTTGAGCTAAGAAAAGACAAATTCTTCCAGCGAAATAGTCCACTTTCTTCGAATGCAAAAATAAATCCATAAATAGATCCAGATTTCTCTGGATATTCAGCAGCAGAACGATGCAAACAGCGGCGCCACAACTCACAGGAAAGAGATATTTTGAAATTAATAATTCAATTACTTCTCCAATATTTTTTCCTGGTTGCAGATCTCTGTCTACAAAAGTAATATATTTAAATGGATCTCATTTAAAGTGGCAACAGAAATCGAGGGTATTGGCAATATTATTTTATATTTTGAATTAATATGGCAACAATTAAAATAGCTAGAGAATGAATTATTTTGGCAACAGAATGATTTAATGTGGCAAAAGAAATAATTAGGCAGATTGTCAAAATAATATATATTTTAAAATTCAAATAGCATGGTCAAGTAATGATAATTAATAATAATTATCGATGGTCAGTATTTTTGATGTGAAGTGTTTATATAATATAATTTAATTTAATTTTTTTAATAAATATTGCCATTTTCATTATCGTGCAACATACATATTGCCATTTTCCCCGTTTTATAATATATTGCTACTACCCTCGATTTCTGTTGCCACTTTAAATTATATCCTATTTAAATTATATTAAATTCCTATACTTATACCCAACAAAAGTAAGAAAATCGTATGATGAATATTATTAAGCTTACTTGAGCCAACAGCATCAACTGCAACATTCTTGTAGAGACAATTCAACGTGGTCACTATTTCCTTTGCTCGAGTTACGACATTTGCAATGATTGCGATGAAAAGTGAATAAGCAACAACATCAATGACCGTTATTATCAAGTTAATTCCTATGTTTTTTGAAGTCAGTTCCAATCTAAGTTGAAATATTGCACAAAGAAAGAGGATGCCAGAGATGCATTGAGAAAATGGTGCTATTTTCATTGAGTTTGCGACAGAAAATTTGTGATTGTTAACATCCCAACGAAAGGGCAGCAGCTTGTAGTGATGTAGAATATTAATATACGTTGCTATCCATTGCAAATTTTTATTGCTGATACTGAGTTCGGAAACTTTGTGGATTACATTTGTTAAGAACAGAAAATCGTTTTTCAATCCTAATTTTGTAGGTAAATATTTTACAATTTTTTTCCACATGATTATTGCAAAGTAATTCAGACTTCTCCTTAACGCGTTTTGCACTGAATTTATGTCTATCTTACTTATTTTGCCTATTGCATTATGAGCGTTTATTCTTGCTGCCTTTAACATTTTATCAAGCTATGTATATAATGGGTTCGGTATAGTTACTAAATTGAATAATTATACGCCGTAATTTTTATTTGCATTCAGATAATATCATTGGGGGCATTTGGGAACAATTACTATACATTTCATTAGAATTAAAAACAAAGAAATATTTTAATTTGTTTGTTGTAGTAATCTACAGAATAAGAAAGTATTGATCACAAAATTGGAAAACAACATTTACTCACCTTTGTTGCCCAATATTCGTAACGAAGCAGTTCTGGAAGTTAAATAGATAAACCCACACTGGATAAACATTATAAATATCTCTGTTAGTCTCTGGATTTAAAGCAATAAAAGCTGAACAAAATTCAATTATGATGAGGACTGGGAAAAACAGCCATTTACGACCTTTTGATTAAATAAAAGCAAAGACCAAGAATAAATGTTGCCAAAATACGTATTGTGCTCCTGATTAAATCAAGATATGGGAAACCTCTTCATAAACTTTAATTTGTTTACTAAACCTATGGTTTAATACAATACCCTTTTCCCTGGAAGTGAATATTTAAGGCTGTTATCCGTTTGCGTAATTAATGTTAATTTTTAATTGTTGAATAATTGTTAGGCTGTCGGTTGTGAGTTCACGGGTATCTTATAATCATATTTTATGACTACTATGCAATGTGTATTCCAAATGAAGATATTATAATTTTGGTGGCCTTAATTTGATTAAGTAATATAAACAAAAGATATAATGACTCGGAAGTACAGCTATTATATAAGTAAATATTTGCATTTAATTCAGCCGTACTTAATTATCTTATATAGTTTATATACTTATACAAACATTCTATGTACGGTATAGCCTATTAAAATTATGAGTAAAATATTGGAATTCGTAAATAAGCAAAAAAAACCCATGTGTGTAATATGGAGTTTGACATTCATTTATTTTAATTAAAGCTATTTAAGGAAAATTATGTCAAGGCTCACTCTTAACACACATGTTGCACAATGGTTAAATTTATTTTCAATACTGAATCTTGCTTTTTTAATACACATAGACTCGAGAGAAATAATTAACTGTACAGATAAGCATTATTATTACATTATTTAACATACTATACTATTACTTCTTTCTGTACAATATTCATTTTAATTAGGAACTTATATTAGGAACTTTATTATATTTGATAAGCACTCATTTAAGTATTCACTAAACTACGACTACAAGTTGTATGTATTACATAAGCCCCACATTCCAGAGATTTGCCAGATTATACAATAAATTGTAGCATATTCACGTCACGGGATTGCTAAGTGTTTGTGTTAATGACTCTGAATGTCACTCTTTATGAATACTTGTTCATCGAATTACACAATACCATGCAATAATCCGCTCGTGACTTTAACTTACTTTTAAACTCGTAAAAACTAAACAATCTCATACGAGCATAGATATACATTATTTAGTTGGTATAGTAGTAGTGTATAGACAAAATTAAATAATACCTATATGGATAAGATTGCTAATTATTAGGTTTAGAAACCCTTTTATGCGAATTATGCCACTGTCTGTCTGTCCGTCTTTGGGTGCCGTAACTATTTTAAATTCTGTTTTCAGAATTCGAAAGTGGAGACTAAAAGTAACCTTGTCAGTGTTTTTAAAACATATCTGCCACACCCCTATGCAGTTACGCCTCTTTCCACTTATTTTTCAATTATGAACATATTGCAAGCGTGTATTGATGGAAAACTGTTAACGCAAGGAACTCAAACACCTTACTGGCGAAATGTGATATCTTAGTACAATTACGTGATAAATTCCTCTCACATGTCCTTAAAAATATTTTAATCAGCACACCTGGTAGTTTAGAGAAATTATTTAGCTCATCCACTTAGGTACACCCATCCTGCAACGGTTTATTGAGGAGCCTGTCTCCTCTATGCAAATGATTCATCTGTCTGTCCCTCCGTCCTCGTTCATACCATACAGCATACACTGTACAATGTACACAACAGTCATACAATACACTACAATGCAACTCAGACCAAACCAAACAAGCCAGCAGCAACTTAGCAGCATCGTAACAGACGCATACTACACAATATACATATTACATTGCGCGGTGCGCCAGCTCACAACAAAACACAGGGTCATCAGCGGGAAAAATTAAATTAATGATCATCCATATGATCATATCAACCGTATAAGCCACCTAACAACATTTTGATTTGTTTTGTTCATTAGAGGGATTCTATTAAGTGGCGTGTCTCCTTTACGCGTATGGCGTGTCTGTCTGTCTGTCAATGATTGTCAGTGATGTTCACAATGATTATCAATGATTATCAATATTGATTACCAATAATTATCAATAGTGATTATCATTAATTATCAATAGCGATTATCAATAATTATCACAATGATTATCAATGATTACCACAATGATTTTCACAATTGACAAGCTCCTCTGTTACAACATTTACCACGGTTTATTATGGTATGCATATGTATGAGCAAATTTATTACAAACTTATGTATACTATTGATAAATAAACCTACCAGGCTTAAGCTACCGTTTTATTACATGCCGTACTGATGAAATGTTTATGTTATGTCGCTTTTCAACGGTTTTATTCGTTCGGTCAGATATCATACGATTGATAAATTCTAATTTAATGTACATTGTGCATTAATATTATAAAATGAAACTTTTATCGAAAAATCTCTTTTAAACCATTATACAACGATGTAATTCTTTTAGACTATAATGATATCGTGTTCATATAAACAATTCAGTAGGTTGCAGGCATGCATTGGAATTTTTACAAAGGGTAATACCAATAAATAATTGGCTTATCTGTGACTTATGTCATAAAAGAGTTTTATTCCTAGTTAAATAGTTAAACACCTAAATTCCGATTTATTAATAAAATAGATAAATAAAAGCAGACGGAGTAGATTAGAAAGAATTCATTATAACGTCTGTTTCTGTAGAGCTTGTGAATATTTGTTGGTGTCTACCATCCAGCAGTGTTTAAAAATCCTAAAAATGAATATCATCTCCTTGACCATTCTTTTAATTGCATCTGCAGTTCTTTCCACAGGTGACAGACAATAAATGAATTTCTCGAATTGAATGCAGTTAGATTTTGCAAAAATGTTTAGATATTAATGAACTTTTACGAGCAAATATAATTTAGCGGAGCAATGTGGAGGAACTGGGACTCACGTTAGGCTACGTGTTGGAGATTGCGACGATGGTAGTATTATACTTAATTTTGCAAACGTTATATTAAATGAGATGGGATTTAATTACCGATTTAATGCAAACTATTTTATTTACAGTGAGCAATGATGAATGTGTTTTGGTAAGCTGATTTTAAATTACACACACCCACGTATTTATGGAAACTTAGATACTTCTGTGCAATAAAGCACACTCTTGCACATAAACTAATATTTCTTAATTTCACAGTATTTAATGGTCATTTAATTATTTTCAGCCTACGGGCGTGGCATTAACGATGGCAGAAGAATTTGTTTTAAGCGCAGATGCTGCTCGAGTTAGAATTGTTGCTGAGGTTATCACGCCATTAGGGGTAAACCTTTTTGATTATAGCAAATTAGTATGTGCAAAAATATAAATTGGTTGCAAAAATTCACAATTTTAGTTTTTTGTTTGGTTCCACAGCCATATACAGTTCTAACAGTAAATTTTGGTAAGTAAAACATCTTTATTTGGAGATTTTCTTAAGTTTAATAGTGCCAATTAAAATGTCTCGTTACCACAATCAACGTTCATTGCAAATATTACAGATGATCTTGCTGGAAATCAAACGTATAGTATTTCCCAAGACGTCATCCTGGGTCCACAATTGGCTGGAGAGCGAGGTACCTTCTTAGTACTGGTTTTTAATGAAAATGGTGACTCTGACTACTTGGAGGTAACGAAATAGTAATTTATGAAATATTTTAATACATGAGATTTTTTGCTTTACACATTTCCTGGATATCGCAATGAATTTCAATCTTATTTTTTTATTTTTTCAACAGGTTTGTGGTGTTTTGCCTACCGTATTAGTCGAAGGATGATAATAAAGAGGACATTTTCATATTTATCCCTGCTTGTAAGAAGTACATATAATAAAAACGTTACATAAAATAAAATTTCCAAAATTGAAGTTGTCCTATAATTGAAAGCAAACTGAATATTTGATTTCATTGGACTACCAAAATGGTAAACTAGGATTGTGTATTTTTCTTGGTCATATGTCTCAGGCTACAAGGTAATAGTAATTTTCATGGAAATGAAGGAATTACAATTTTATTACATTATAAGGATCATAAACCTTTAATACCAATTATCCGCATAAGGAAATGCAGAGGTAATAATTATGTGGACTGAAATAAAAAAGCATGCTATTGATAACTTCTTAAAATATTAAAATTCCGGTGTGTTGCACTCTGCAAATATACTTCCTGTCCACGTGCATATTTTCAAATACGGGAACTAGCCAATTTGATTGGGGAATTGGAATCGAAGCGAATTACATCCTTTGGGACAAATACGAAAGAACAATTAAATCATTTTGATCCATTTTGGACAATCACTAAGATATTAATTTACAACATAAAGGTGGGGATCGGGTTTCTGGTTTATTTGGGCGGATGTTTTAAAATGATTGCACCATATTATATACCTAAGATTTTTCTCCTAGATATATGGGTTCATTAAGTACAACATATCAAAAAATTGAGTGTGGGCATTTCTTAAATAGTTTAGGAGAAAATGAAACTGCAATTAAAACAATCTCCAATTTAAAATGTATTAAGTACATATATACGTTTTTACCTCAAAAATTGTAAGACGGCACATATTTAGCGATTGAAAATTGGTTTGTCAAATATTTATTGACCGTTAGTACAATTTTCGGGTGTGGGCATTTTTTTTTGTTTAATCGAATTTCAAAAATAAAAATTTGCAAAAAATGTCATTTTTTTGCTAAGTTGGCGTGTGTAAAAGGTACATTTATGTAGCTATAGAGTACTATGCTACTTACATTATTGCTATGTATGTACATGTATTGTTTATACAACATGAGTAGGAAGCTAAACCAGAAGTATTACATATGTAATTACATACTCACTCACAGCCATACCTCGGCAGCAGCTTGTTCCAGCTCCACCCCCACACACTAATAAAAAGTTGACGTTGGCCAACATAACTTCCACAAATTCCAAAATAACTTTTTGTTGGCCCACTCAACGCTGACTGCATGCACACAGTCTGTCTGTCGGTCTTTGGATTATGTAATAGAGTTATGGCCATCTCCCACCCCCCCTCCCCCCAAATTATTTTTTAATTAGGAACATATTGCAAGCGGGTATCGTTGAAAAGCTGTTAACGCAGGGAATTCAAATATAAATCTTAATAGGGCATTTTGAGATTTTAGGACAATTACGTACTAAATGCCTCTCATATGTCATTATAACTATTCTAATCAGCAAAACTAGTAGTTTTGGGGACTTATTTACCTCAACCACTTAGGTACACCCATCCTGCAATGGTTTATTATGTTATGCATACGTATGATTATATTTAATTACATAATTTTGCATACTATTGATAAATAAATCTACCAGGCTTAAGCTACCGTTTTAGCCCGCCCGAGTGTGCGAGGCTGGCTTATGTAATCGCAATGTCTGTCCGTCCGTGCGTCCGTGCGTCCG
>JAQFYC010004225.1:0-17883 GCA_034694165.1 Tomocerus mixtus | reverse complement strand
ATGAGACGCGAGAAGACTGGAATAGGACTTTTGTGTGTTGTTTAGAGTAGAGAATGTGTAGTGTGAGTATAGAGTACAGAATGAATATGAATGTCTTATAGCGATTTTGTGCTTTCTTCACGTTGGTGATGATGACAGACAGACAGAGTCAACTCTTCCCATGGAGAGCGAACTATGTTCCCTCTCAATAATGATAAAAAGTAAATCCTAGAAAGTAACTGTTTAACCGTACGATTCTTTAATACAAAATACTTTGAGAAACGTATCTATACATTATGAATGAAATATATATTTAAATTTTCATTCGTAAGTTTTTTGACTGAAGTTAAGGTTAGCAGGTTTCTACTTGATATCTTAACAATGAATGAAAGCATTCAGCTATAACTGTGAATGCACTTGGAACATGACATTACATTTCTGCGGTGCCACAGACTAGTGTACCGACGAACATGAGTACAGTCAAAGAACAATACTAAATAGGACAGCAAATCAGATATAAATGTTCACAAGACATCCAGAAGCAGTAGTACTACTTAATGTTGAAGATGCTACGTGTTTGCGTGATGAGTACAAGTACAAGGAGTATATTGTTTCATCGGAGACTAGTTACGTACCTACGTACTACTTACATCTCGTACGTAGTATTGTGGTGTGGCATGGTGCGTCTCGTATCGTGGTGGTAAGCAATGAAATGCAATGCAATGGTGTAACTTTCTTCACCCAGACCAAGATGTAAGATGAAACATAAAGAGCAATTTCCTGTAAAAAAACAGGGAAGGATGGAGCCTTAAAAGCCTCATTTCCCATCCGAAGAAAAGATTATTCTCGGGTTAGTGTCCATTTGCAATCTGTTCTGTTTCTTCTTAGTCTTCCCATTCTTTCTATGCTACATATATGTCGTAGGCATTAAGGGTGATCACGCCAATTGACAAATTGGCTAGGCAATCTAGCTAGGTATCTTGTACTGAAAAGTGTCTTGTACTCTTAAATGGACAAATTGATGATGATTATTATCCACAAAGTAATTAATAGGGTCATATCCCTTGCAAAACATTTAAATAAAGCTATCTTGCAAGTCACATACATTAGCTGTAGCGTCAAATATGCATATTTTTATGAAAGAAACGTTATACTTAGTTACCTTCACTAATTAACAGATTTCTAATTCATTTGCATGACAGGTAATAGGGCTTAGAAAGTCTTTATTACATAAAATGCAGTGATTATGTGGTAGAATTAGAGTTCAGTATACTTTAGAAAAGCAGGATCCCCCTTACGGCCTGATCCCTCTTATTGCCTACCACATATACACTATTTTCTGTTGTGAAAGTCAAACCAAAGAATCACTGAGGATGAGGATGCTATCAACTTACGTACATACACATACCATATATTGCATTGCACAGCATTATATGTTAAAGTACTATTTTTTTCCTTCCTTAAGCATTCTCTTTTATTCTTTCTTATTCTGTATGTAGCATGTATGTTCTCTTCCATTCTTTTCCTTCCCCCTTCTCTTTTTTACAATGTCTGCATTCTTATTCTATTCGACTACAGTCTAAAAGACAAATGTTTCCAATCGGACAAAATTTACTTTCGGCATCCTCTACGCTACAGGATTACAAACTAACGGGGGCTACACTACTAATCGAACCTATAATACCATCATATGTATCAACTTGATTGTTATTCAAAGGAAACAATGAGAAAGAGCCTACGCACGAGTATAACACACAATACACGCAATAGAAGAACCTTCTATAAATTCTAAATAAAAGTAAAATAAATTAAATTCAGCTATTTTTAAAGAAAGCTTTATATTTCTCCTTTAATTTTTATTAGAATTTTATTCGTCGTACGCAGACACAAGCTTCCTAATACAAATTGGAGACCTGAATTCTTAGGTATTAAAACCTACCTATTTAAAATTGCCCTTCGTGTCAGCTTTCACTACTTCACTTTCTTCCTTTTATTCTTGATTGTATGTTGGTGACAAGGAAAGAGGGAAAGGCGGAGAAAGTTACAAGTGCACGTGGCCCAGGAAGCCTACTTACAGTATAACAATAAGTGCCTGCACCCTACTGAATAAGTATCTGTTCAGGAATTGCACATGTTATCCGTATACTTAGTGACAGCAAACTCCGGTAGATAAGCTACTTTTGTTATTATGGTTTTTTCTCTGATGCACTTTCAGAACACAAGAAATTCTTTACAAATGTCAAGCACAAATACAGTAAGCATACTCAAGGTATTGCTTCTTTCGCGTATATCTTCTACCACTTTGTAAAGAAACTGAAAATACGTCGAGTACAGCATAAAGAACTAAAAGAACTAGACAGAGTACTGTGATCCTGTTTTAATGTTTTTTATTACCTTACTTATTGTCTACTTATATAACACTACTTTACTCTTTATTGTTGGCATAGCGGATTAAAGCTCAATTTTTTATGCTAAAACTCAATCATGAAAGTATGTTGCTGCTTAAGTAGCACTTTTGGTGTATAAAATAAACTGAAAAGGTAAACAAACTTGAATGCGTCCCCTGTTTCTGGTTTGGTTATGAAATAATGTTAAATGAGTAGGGCAAAGTAGAGGGATGTATGAATAAAAATTTTCAGCACAGAGCACTATATTTATTATGCTTTCTGAGCATAGTAAATAGTACTGCATTGTACTATGTAGTACTAAGAGTATTATGTTTAAGCATAATTAATTTAATTTTAATGATTACCCACAATACTGAGAACAAAGTCATGATTTGATTTGATTTGATTTGAAACGATAAAAAGCTTTGTAGCCAGAACAAGCAAGTTAATATCTTAATTTGACTAAATTGCGTAAAGTATAATGTAGTGTTTTCATCTCATTTCCTTTGCAGAGATAAAATGCACTCATGCAGTAAATATAATTTGCTCAAGGACTGTATATATTTGTGTAAAATTATGAACGTGCTACTTATAATACACTAACATCCATGAGTGGTACGTACCTGTGTGATTTTTTAATTTTGTCGAGTGCATACTCACATAAAGTTAACAAATTGTTGCATGCTTCTGTATTTTTCCTTTCATTAACAGCCAAGTTAAGTAAAGTCTTATTAAAATTTCCGCTGTTTGACCCAAGTCCCTCTGGAAGCATGCATTACGAGCATTTAACAAAGCTTAATGAAATTTTTCGAGGTTTCCTGTGTCATGCATGAAATAGCTTTATTCAATTCCGCAGTAGTAAAATTCTAAACTCCACATGGCTTTATAGCGCACTTAATGCATATTTACTAAATTATGTACATTATGTACAGGAAAGGCATACTCCATATATAGTTCCATACTGTTTCGAAGCTATAAGCTTTTCCTAACAAAAACAAACAATAGTAAGTGGTTGTGGAAATCTATGTGGATCATTTAGGTGTTCCTTGTCCGTAATAAACACACATTACTTTCTAAACTGTGTGTAACGCCAGAAAAGAGGAATATAGCTTTTAAAAGACGAAACTAGTAACAAAAGAGGGATAAGTAGCGCCTTTCCTACCTACTGCCTAGAGTAGAGCTGCTAACTAAGTGAATGCACTCCTATAGCTTACCACATGCAATAAAAGAGCGGAAAAGACACACATAAAATGACATAACTTCATAAGTGTGAAACGTCCCCCATAATGAGTACTTTATTACCAAGCCTTCCTGAAAGTACTTATGTACCTAGTTACTCACTCACATGGCTTTCAACAGTTAACTTCTCCTTTCTGACTCTTTCTTCTACATATACTATACATATCAATATTCATTATGTATACCTATAGCTATAGAAAAATACATTCAAACTTATCATACACATACACATACTTGTTTTACTTACTTACTTTGCTACTCACAGTCACTCAGGCTAGTCATTTCCAGCAGAGTAGATTACATACTCATGGAATGCAATAATATACAGTATATTTGTGTCAACGGCAAGTGTGGCTTGGTTTTGGCTTTGGCTTTTCCTTTTTCTGATCTAATGTAACGTAACGTAAAAGCTGAGTGAGTGAGTAACTCGCTTTATTTAGTTTGCTTTGCTTTGCTTAGCTTTTCCATTCTACTTTAAGTAGAATATCCTCACCCGCTTTCACTATTATGTAACAAACCTATATTCCCAACTCAAACCAAATCTAAATCAGTATACACAACCAAAGTAGATTCCAGTAATAGAAACACACACTATTATGTACTACTACACTTGCTCCGTATATATTTGTAGGCACTCGATTTGCCACATTTCGGCTGGAATAAGGAAGGGTGTGTTGTGTGAGTGAGAAGTTTTGCTTGTCCCTTGCTCCACTTGCATGCTATTTCATGCATTATATATTATTACAAGAGTTCAGTTCACTTCAGTTGAAACCGTTATGTTTTGGAGCCGACGAGTGGGGGAGAGCAATGAACAGATATGAAACACTAACTAACAGTCAAACACTTTGGACAAGAAAAGTTAAGTCAGGCTTAATTATATGTATATCCAAACACAAAGGTTATAAATATATAAGCAAATACTCGCTGTTGATCTCTATAAACATGTAGGTACTATTACTACATAGACAAATACAAAGTATTCCTGCAAACTTATTTCTTCACTTCTCTCTATTGCACTGTCTAATTTATTGTTAGCCACCCATACGTTAAAATAGGGTGTACGCACCTCTAGACCTACTATGCAGTACCTAACCTACCTACTAGATAATATATAAGCATGCATTTGTATTGCATGCACTTCATAGTTTTTCAAGCACAAAAATCTCAGTGCATCCATATGAAATATAAATATATATTACTTATGTAGTATGCAGTGTAATAATCGTCCTGTGTTGAGAGATAAATGTCAGTACCATATGAATGTGTAAAGATTGCTACTTTGGTACAATAGGGAAAGATAATACAAGAGCTTGTTACTTTTAGACTGAGTCTGAGTCATCAGTTGATCATCATCTTGACTCGTTACGCTACATTGTTCTATCTCATCACACGGCGGAGTAGCTATACTTACTTATTTTGACATCATTATTTATGTACCTATAGTGGCAAGCAGTAATAACCAAAGAATATATTTTGCAGTATACTGAAATGCATATACCTACTTTATAAAATTGTGTGGACTGATTATGATTTGTAATATAATAAGCTATCAAAAAATAAAAGATAGCTAGCAACCTAGCGGAATTCGACACGCATAGATATTTATAGTGTCTCACTGTCACTAGGGATGATATTTTTCAGCAATTTCATTCCTAAGTCTTGTGCTCTGTTACTACTTAAGCTAAGCATCATTTCATAATGCTTTACAAGAAACGGGAACCAAATGTAGAGCTACTACGTATATAATACTACATATACGAATGCTATCTTACTATGGCAAGTGACAGTGCAAGTATTAAAGAGAGAGAGAGTACGAGCGGAGTGTGACTAGTAGACCTCAGATCTATTATTATTATAAAAGAGTGAGGGTTGAGGGTCGCATCTCTTCAACCCTCAATCTTCATCATTGTGATGCGAGTCGTTCGTGAGTATTGGTATGTCATCGGCCGTTGCCTTCATATCATTACATATTATGTGCTATTGGATATATCAGTACGTACATTCGTTTTGTGACTCTTACATACATTTCATTTCTCTACTACTTTAGTAGAGTTCTATATAAAATCTGTGCCTGTGTGGATTTCAGACACATATGTATTAATGTAGCCTTATATGTATGTAGAAATCCAATACTATTTTTACGCAGTAGATTTTAGCCTGCCAAAACATAAGTAGGTACCTAACTAAAAGTGTGTAGAAATAGTGCCAGTGTGTATGTACATATAATCTATACTCTAGAGAAATGTTCATCTTGCAAAACGCGTTCAGAATGACTGCTACTTTCTGCCTGCTCCCTTTCTATAGCGAAAAAGTCATTGCCATTGCAAATTTATTATAGCACAACACTAAAGATTTCTGATTTTGTACGGATATGCCAGCTTCCTATGGTATACTAATACTGGCATGACTATGCAAAGTAAAAAACAGTACAGTACAACTAGATAAGTATCTATATAGCTGTATACATTGAATATAATGACAATGCGTACGTAACGTAGGTAAGGTAACGTACAAGTCAAGTCTAGTGGGATGTTAGATTTAGATGGAGTCAAAGAGATGGATGGATGGATGTGACTTTTCCTCGAGTGACTTTGATTATGAAAGCAATTTGTAATGGGAGGGAACTTGCGCTCACTCCTATGCCTTTATGATAATGGGCAACACTCTCCATTCTAAGCTACACTATGTACAGACTGTACAGTATGCGTTCTGTTGTCATTCAAGACTCAACATTTTCATTCTGACGCTCTTCTGTTGTCGCTGTCCTGTGTTGTAGTTGCGAGTAAAGAACGCGTAGGAAAGGAAAATGTAAAGGATGGGCTAAATCTACCCAAAGGAATTCACAATGAAAATGTCTCAAGGGATAATAATCTAATGCCCAAATTTTTCAAGATAATTTGTACTTGTTTGCAAATGCTGAGAGATACAAACTGTGTCGACTTTAGTTGGATTGTATTGGACTGCGTAAAGAGTGAGAAAAGAAACTTTGCCAAGTCGCATAGTCGCAACTTCACTTCACTACAATACTGTACAACACAACTCATGCAGCTTTACAAGACAAGACACCACGATACTTACGTCTGATTTATATGCTAGAAGTTAATTTAAATAACGTAAATTTCCTCCAAGTTTTTCCATAGTTTATAAAGATAAAGAGAATCAGTTAGGCCAGGCATGGCAGGCCGAGATATAAATAACACGGAGGAGATTTTGCACACTTTATGCACTCACCTACATAATAGCATAAATACAAATACTTCCTTGCGAAAATAATTTAGGACAAAACTGGAAATATTATTTTGGCATTTTGGCAATAAGAAATATATCCAAAAATATTTATCACGTTGTAAATATTTCTTTTGTACAGATAGTTTCACGAACTGAATAAAGTTAGCCTATATATTTCTTCATTGCATTGTCTTATATATTAAAAAGTTATTGAACTGCTGTTCCCTGTCCACGTTTCATGAGATAATTCAGGATATCTATAAGCTGTCACACTCTCGATATTATTTTATCACTTGATTCTGTTTTCTTTCCATTACGATACAATGAAATCTGAAAAAATCGCATGTCAACACATTTCGGATTATCTCAAGAAAATGTAGCAGAGCAAGATTATTGGTTAAAACAAATCATCTGTGAGAAAACAAGACAAGACATGAAATACCCAATATTCCAAGTCATGGAAGAAGTGGTAATGCCACCATACCACGAGAGAGACACCTGTATACATAAGCAAGTATTCCAATAAATAAATATAAACTCAAACTTAATGTCAACATGAGGAGAAAACTTTTATGATCCTAAAAAACTGAAAATCAACTCTAGTAGAGAACATTCAACATTCGCTTACAGATACTCGTCGCTTAGGGGCATTATTATACGAAATTATTCATGAATGAAAAAGGGGAGAATAACGAGTTTTGTATGGGAATTTTGATGTTCTTTTTATTCTGGTCTCTCTTCCTAGTCTTCACTTCACTCTCTTACTTTTACTCCCTCTTTTTGGTTTTGTCTAACTTCTCTATATATTTTCTGACGATGAGTGGAATAAATAGCACAGGGCTATATCCATGTGCTGTCGAAGATAATGTCTAAATATACACAAAATACTTATACTTACACATTGTACACATAAACCTTTATATAATGACTTTATATAAAAATGTGTATATATGCTAACTGCATAACATACAAAAATTTCATTTTCTACAGTTGTATTCACCTATACAGTCCTCCGAATATTATTATTTCTTCCGCTGTCTCTGTTAACTTGTAAAGACTGTCACTCATGAAACTGGGAAATCAAAATCCAACTATATACTGTATAATACATTCATAATATACACACAAGTACCCATATCTAGTTCAACCTCATACAATTGCCAACTAGATTTTCTGTGAAGAAATGCAGGGTTATTGTCCTTCTCGCCTATCTAAGGGAAACTCACTTGGAAAAATGAAATTACATTTTCATTTAATTTTCACTATTAGATCTACTGTATCCTCTCTCTTTACGTTATATAGAATATTTCTGTGTAGGTTGAAGATACTTACATCTTAAATTATCTTCCCTGTCTATGCCTATAGAATAGATATATAACTCGTAAATAGTAAACGTTTGTATAAATTCAACCATTTAACGAGTATACAAAAAGTAGGTAAGCTTAGCTGATAAATACGTCAATGTCGCTATTAGGACATAAGAATCTGCATTACTTATAGCAGACAACAACGATAAGGTGTTTTGTACTACTTATTTCTATAGGTATAAACTGTTTGTATACTTACACAGAAAGGACAGTTTTATAATACATTTTTTGTAGTAAATAAAATAAAAGCTTTCCCCGATTTCTCTTTAGAGCTAAACTTTTATAAACAGGCGGAGCAGAAATGTTTTATAGTAAAAGTAATATAGATTAGTTATATAAGTGAAAGTCTTTAGATGTGCACTTTGGTAGATTCTTTTGCATTACATTTTACATTACGCATAGCCATTATGCATAATGCTTTTATCTTCTCTTTACACACATCCATACGCATAGTTTTACTTTGCTTTCAAACTATATCATACTACATAGTCTCTATCATCACAAACCGTGTCAAATTATTATTGTTATTCCACAAGCAAAATCAACCCCTTTGAACTTATAATTATATTTTCTATGGAAAGACACCACTCCCTTTGCACTCTATATGTCGCATACTGTTGGACGTTTTACTAAAACCACATAATGCCATTACAGACTGATAGTTTTTGGAATTAATCTCCATTCTGGACCAAAACTGTTATATTGAAAGAATTGGGTATACGTAAATGCATTAAAACGTAAAGTATTAGGTCGACATTGCATATAAGTCGGTTTATAGATACCAAAGAGCATAAAATATATCAATCAATAGAGTATATGTTAGTACACTTATTTACGAAGTGCTATTTGATTTCGCTTTAGTTATAGACTTATAACCTACATTCTGAAATAAGGTGAAAGTATCGTCAGCTTTGGATAAACCTCCTACTTTTGTGAAAGTAATTTAGTATTTGGTGTAGGAGATAATGGTTCGGCTAAGATTGAAAATTTCGTCAAGGCTGTAATTTTGGCATCCGCTTGTCTTTTTAGTATCGGCGTATTTTGTAATGCTTAGTAGGCATAAACTAGTGCAGTGCTCTATAAATTGTACTGTTGTCGGCAACTTTTACTGAACAAGGCAAGAGTTGAAATTGGCTATGAACAAGAAAAGATAAATAAAAAGCACGGTAAATGACGGAACGGAAAATGAAATACGACTTGGCTGAACAAGCTCAATAAATCCACAATAAAAGGAAAGATGTAGATTAGTGTATAGCAGATTAGGAAGGAAATGAGTGCTAATCTAAATGTGAGGTAAGCATTATTCAATTTATTTATCCCATCAAAATGTTTCGGGAACACGAAGCCGTAAAAGTGAAAACAAGTCTAAACTTCCCAGCAGTCACTCAGCTTTCACTCTCTATACATATAAAGGACCACATTATACAAGAATGAAGTAGGTATACAAGTTAGTTACTGTGAACTGATTTGAATGCTTTTTACATTTACAATATCGCCGACTTCCTCTTACAAATGTAGCACTACCTTTCGGCTTTCTCTCATGGAGATGTTATTCCGATTTTACTACATAGGTACTATGAATACTTAATACTGACTACCTACTCCGATTGCATTCCTGGTAAGCGAACGCCAGCAGCCATTCAAGTCTTGCCGTAAAATTCAATTTAGTTCCCTAGGGCATAGATTTTTGTGAAATCTTTATAGCCCCCTAAGGGGAACTATAATTATTATTTTTTAATTGTAAAATGTATTAAATTTTAGTATTGTATTTGTATTTCGTTGCAAATTATGAAATGGTTACAATAGAATACATTGTTTGTGATTGAATTTCAAAGACTTAGCATGCCAATACAAATAATTTGCAAAAATGGGGAATAATGTATAATTAATTTTATTGGCACAGGTACTGTAAAATTATGGACTATTAGAATAAAAATGCAAGTACATTTTTGAGAAAAACGCCCCAAAAATTCTCAGCGAAAAAATATTTCGTAGAAAGAGAAGAAAATATCAATTTTACGGTACATCATCATATCCCATCGAAAAGTCTCACATAACATAACATACCTACTACATATTATAGTACATTAACGAAGGAATGAACTGAGCTCCTGGCTTGGCTTGGTTGGGATGAATGGAGTCAGTCTCAACTTTCTTACTCTTTGAACTAAACTCATGGAGTGTACATAAGTATAATATACGTTACCTACCCAAGTAGTAGTAACTATATATTCCATTTCACGTGTAAGGGGAAGGGACACGAAAGACGTGATTCCTCTCACAATCCAACTTCGGCAGAGGTAGAATTCAGTTTGATTCACTACGACTGGTAGACAAGACTAGCTAAGCAACTCTCATTATTATACATAACTAACTGAACAGAACTAAAGTTGAGTAAATCTTGGATGTAGCCATATAAACTACGGAAATGTATAATAAGTAGTTTAGTAAGTTGAGTTGAGCATTCACAATATCACAATCAAAAGCTTAACCATCCCCGTAAATGTATTTCACTTAAACTATAAACTATAAGCATTGTAAATCTATACTCTACTGTAGGATATAGTCATATTATCTAACGAGTACTAAATAAGTATATGGTTTGAGTGAGCGAGGATTATTTCAGTTATTATGTATGTATGACTATATAAGTAGTGTGCTATCTCCATCTCTAAAGATAGAAATAGAAAGATGGGGATAGGAATGCACAGTTATTATGACAGACATAAAATCTAGGTGGGCATCAACAAAGTTACGTTAAATTGTTCCTGTGCGTCTTATACGTGGTAAAGTTATATGCACACTTACTTTACGTATGGAGTTAGGTGGATGACCCAAACAAATACATATCTGTACTAACAATGTCTATGCTTGTAGGTCGTCTTTGACTGTTAACTTGAGTATCTCCAGAACTAACCCTTTCTTTTCCACTTTAGAGAACTAAATCTGCTTTTATAACAATGAGAAATATAGTCAGCCCAAATTTCCGCTGAAACTTCCTTCCCCATCTTCGTTATCAATGCAGAAATGTGACTGGCTCAATTCTGCTATGCAATTTAAGGTTTATTTTCCTATATGCCTACTATTTACGGCGAATCAGTCAGATCAGGTCAACTATTATGATAGAATGTGGATATGAATGTAACAAAGTATAAGTCTGTAACATGTTCTTGTAATTTGGGTCACCTTCTAACAATTATAAGCAGGAGAAGAGTAAGTTTTATATTCTTCCCGTTTTCTGCCAAAGTTTTCCTGTCAAATCAAATCGAATCTGAAAACTTTGTTGGGCAAACAACCTGTAAAAATTTATAGGGGATTTAGACATTGACATGATATGATTTTATTACTGTGGACTTCCACTGGTCTGATTCTGGTTGGACTAAAAGTTCAGAAGCTCTGTGTCTGGACTGATTTGACCGAATTGAATACATACTGAACTAGTTAATGTACTACTAGTTCAGTTTGGTTGAGGACGGCTTTGCTTTTACTATATATTGTTTTATTGCCGTTATTGATTCGTAAGTAGACTTGTCCAAGTGTAGTAGTTCAGTCCAAGTGTATAAAACCAATAGGACATAAGCACACGTTCAACTAAATTACGGCAATAATTCCCTGGAATAATTTCCCAAAGTGGATTTCCGCTTTAGCTTCAAAAAATTGCAAGCTCTACGATTCGGCTGAAGGGAATTCCGCTTGGTTATGGAGTTTTGAGTGTAAAAATGAACACAAATAGTTTAAGGGCAGCTTTATAGAGCAAAAACGAAAATATTGTCTCTGTATCGTAAAAATAAACATTTCTATGGGGAAAGTAGTCCAAGACACGCATACAAAGAATGTTAGAGTCACAGTCGCAGAGAAATACATACATTGCATGTAATATATGGTGAAAATAAACCCTTTCCTACCGAAAGAAATCGAAAGGAGAAATCCTCTTTTATTTTATGAGCAATAGTAGGGGTAAAAGAATGAGAGCCAGTTTATTGGCTACGTTATGAAATATACAAATATTATTTAAGCTCCTCGAGTACTGGAGTAGTGTAGGCAGTAGGCAGTAGGCATTGCGTAAACGCTAAACCCCATGGAAAGTAAAGCAAGTTAAGTAGAGATATGAACGGACGGTTTGCTCCTTGTTTATATTTATATCCGTGCCAGGAGGTCGTGCCCGACAATAGAATTACTAGCAAGCGAAAGATATCTTACTCTTTGCTCCGTGGACAATACGCTTACAACCACCATACCACATACAATATAAATACTACAATACAGTACACTGTACTGCATGTTACCTTCCCCATCCCTAACCAAAGCAAAGACACAAGATTAGATTTAATCTTGTATAAAAGAAAACTAAAATGGTCATATTTTTTATTCCAACTACAGAACTGCATTCCCTGTCTTGTCTTCCCTATCTACTAAAGATATTTCCAGTACTTTTCATTTCTTAAACTGTTAAACTGTTAGAGATGGGACTCTCCTTCGCCCCTGTCCGTTTCTTCCTACCTTTAAACGCTGGGGCTGAATCACTTGACTATAAATTCATTTTTATTCGGTTGGACCTTAGACCGTTGGACTTACCTCTTTAACTCAAAGCTTTTCGGTCACAATGTACGTAATAAACTAAATAACATACCTACACGAATAAAAGTACTATACCTAAATACTTTATATTTATATGATGCTTTTATATGATTATTTACCTTGTGGAAAAGTGAAAGCAAACTTGGACGATGATGATAATGTAGTTAGAGCTAAACAACTCTGTCATGAATCTCCTTACCTAAGTATATATGTACAGTACACATTCAGGCACCAATGAACGATGATTCTGAAGGGATTGGATGTTGGGTTGGAATAAAGTGGAGTTCATCTGTATACTATATCAGTACAATGTGATATTCTGTTGTGTAAGTGTAGTTCTATATAAGTTCTGTTGTGAAAGATAGAAAGCATTTGGAAAGAGATTGAAGATGCAACGGATGAGGATAAGAAAGAAAGATGAAGATGCTCGAGAGTGGAGTGAAACGAGAGACGTCAAGTAGAAGGAGGAGTGCTTATGTTTTTATTATGAGACTTATTGAGGATTCTTAGCTTAAGTTTCGTTTATTTAGCTTTGTTTGCTCTTCCTCTTCTCTCTGCAACTCAAACCTGGCCTGGCCTGGGAGATGTACATATTTACTATAGGACATAACACTGCCAACGTAAGTTAAGATAAATGTATATTCTTAGTATTTGCAGAGCACAGAAAACCACACTAAAGTATTTGCATTACAATAATGATGCAACTCAATACTTTGTTTAGATAACGTAGGGAAATATTTTTAGCAATTGTAAGTACGCAAGTCTGGTAGAGTTGACGCTAAACATTACATAACAACATCAGTTCTTATGATTTTAAATCACAAAGACAGTAAGTAGCCAATTGTATTCAAAATATCTCAGTACAAATAAATATTTAAGATAGCAATTGAAGAGTAGATACACTTAAACGAGATTTACGTAAGTGGTCTGGTCAACAGGAATTCATCGTTTAAAAGCCCAAGAATTTTTCCGTAACATATGGTATGAAGTTCTCCAATAAAAATAATCATTTGAAATGAGGTATTGTCCAGAAAACGAAGAACTTTGAATCGTAAACAATGTAAAATCAGCTTTCAAACTATCTGTACTACTGATAGTAGATATGAACGAATGTCTTACAAAAGAATTCGGCAGCATTGTGCGTATTTGTGTGACTTTTAGTGAACAGAAGTTTTGGCTTCCCTTGCCATGAAATAGTTGAACAATTTGTCTCCTGCGCATATCTGCACATATATATGGACAATACTTAATGGGATGGAATGGACAGTGCAGGACAGAGAAAGTGGAACTATTAATCCTCTTCTCCCTTACTTCTTCCTATGTCCATACACTAACCATCATTTCTTTGAACTACAAATACAGTTCAGTTCTGGGAAAACGTATACTACATATACGGGTATTATTTGTATGCTCTATTGTATAAATACATATACATAGTGTCTTTCCTGTATGCAAGTGTAAGTATATTTTGTCCCGTATTTCATTTCACTATAGTAAGTAGTTGAAGTAAATAGAGCTACAGAACTGCACATCCCCTGCAAATAAATACACACATTCGACAGATTGATCTAAACTCACTTCCACTTTCTTCTGAGGATTCCCTTGATTGGTATTCCTTATGCAGCTCTACAATCATGTACTCATGTGTGGCTTGGTTTGGCAATTTCGATACAAATTTATATTTTAGGCTACATAGAATGCACTACAATCCATGTGCCATGTACCTAAATATACATAGTACCTACTACGCAAATGGAAAACGTCTTTTATTCTGTACGTGTCATCTTCTTGCGTTTTTGTTGTTGTACGACATACACACAACAGAATTAGCTTTGCATTGCATTGTAAACCTTACGGCAAGAAATAAAGTTAACATGCGTTTGTATATTTATTTCCTGTCCAAACGACACAGTAATACAGATAACTTAACGCAAGCCAACAAAGTAGTTGAAAACTACGCCATAAATAGCATGGAGTACAATGTGTATGTCTAGTGTCTTGTGTTGCCTACCCTGGACTGGAATGGGCCGGCTCTGTGTACGACCCTCATCCGGATTACAGACGGATTTATTTACCATGAGCAATGCAATGCCAATGCCATGACTAGATTCATGTGTATCTCTAAATTCAGATTTCTATTGTTGTACACTATGTGTCCTTATATTGTATAGTGAAATATATAAATACATACGGAGGAGTGCACGCTACCATCCCTATATCATCATCACGTCGTTCCAGTCTTTTTGGGCTGCATTTCATGCTGCAAATTCTCTAAAAGAAGCATCAATGCTACTTATGTTGAGTTAGTCACATACACTACGTAAGTTTATGTATTACACTTACTTATGTGTATGTGCTACGTATCTGTATATACTATAAAATACAGAAATCTAAATATACCTTATTCATTGTAATGTAACAGTACACTACACACGTCCCCTCTACTTTATCAGCAAGCATTAACAATAAGTCTTTGAACCACGACAGTTTTCCATTATAAATACTATCTACTTAATATTGTATTTAATACCAACCAGTGTAGTGCAATGTATTACATAGCCATAGCCTTATATACAGATTTAGATAAGCTACAAAATATTGTACATGCTTCGTTAGCAACAGTAATAAGTAGGTGCGTGTCAGTGTCTATTTGATATTAGGGATAAGATTACTGTAAAGCAGATGCACAACTAAATGTATACCCTTATACTAAAATATATATCTATGTAGTAGTACAATGCAATATAATAATAAGTCAATGTGTCTTCAATGAGGGCGAAGGAAATGTGCGCAAATATAATACAAGTGCAATGTGCACCGCAAAGAATACGCAACGTAATATGAACATCCGGCCCACGGTCCTTCACTAAATCTGCCTCTTTCTCAATTTCCGTGCATTATTTCAGCTCTCCCTAACATCCCTCTTTATTTAAATGAGTCAATTTCAACTTTTAAAGCCCTTCTGATTTTATACACTAATTGTCTCCTTGCCATTCCTCAATTTTACATTCGAGTAATAGGCAACGCTAAAGACTCGTATTAGTTATATAATACTCGTTTATTTGGATTTATTTTTAGGAGTAGCTGCCTAGCATAGTTTTCTGAGAGGAAAGACTTTTTAAGGGGTGCGTTGTGATATTTTTGCATACGCTTTAAATAAAACTCATTTAGAAATTCATTTTTATGCATATTTTTCATAATTACAGAACGCAAGACTTCCTCAGTTCACGGTCCGATTGATTAATTGATATTGTTTTATATGTGGATTGTGCATCAAAGAAAGTAAAAGAGATTCATGAATGAATAGTAAAGGGAGTATTTTTTCTTGTGAATTAAAAATGCCCGTAAACATTTAAAATGTGAACAAAGAAGCATTGAAGACGACGGGGAAAACAAAACCAAACCAAGCCACTAACGAGTGGTATGGCATGGCATGGTATTTGAGTATTTCAGATTTGGGAAACATAATGATTAAAGTGCAGTGCAATGCTCTGAAGTTTGCGTATTAATCGTAATGTCAAAGGAAAGGGTTGCGTTGAGGTTGAGATGAAACATGGAGCCCTAGTCAAGTTGAATCACGATAGCGAGAAGATAACTTGAGTTGGATCTCTTCCCTTGTTATTAGAGTTATATAGTTATAGACGGCTTGCAGTGCACAGTGCAATGGCTTGGCTTTACTTGGCGAACGGAAAGATGATATGATATCCTATTGTTTCACTTGAGTCTGAAAATTCTGTAAAGTCAAGCTACTAACGTAAGTAATGTAACGCAAGGCAGAGTCAGAAGTAATATATTTAGTATAATGAACTCAGCAGAGCAGAATGCATGTATGCGTAATAATAACATGATGTAATACACGGATATTTAGATGAATCTTGTGGCATAGAAAGGAGGAAGGGTGGTTTGGCTTGGTTTGGCTTGGTTAAGTAAAGGTACGCGTTGAAAACGGAGCGACACTTGTGATAAAATGTGAGGAAAGGTTGAAAGCTGCGGAAAGGAGAAAGTCAACTTGAGTAAGAACTTGAATAAAGTCAACACACCTAAGTAAAGTAACTCCCACAGAGTGGAAGTTCATCTAAATATAGACTAAAACTGGAATGGGACAATCCTATACTTTTATATATGCAAGTGAACTTATGAGCAATCTTGTACAATCAACTCGAGGAAGTGGAAGTAGAATAATAGTGAGAAGGCAAGGCAAGGGAGCAGTAGGGAAACAATGTAACTGCAACACTCGATAGGAAAGGTAAGGAATAAGGACAGTCACAGTGCACAGTAGTTAATATATCAGTAGTACAGTGGAGTGCGTAGAGTAGGAAGAATAGACTTTCCAAGACAATTTACTTCCTAAGACTACATTTTACATGTGTTATTACAATAGGCTACGGAATACGAAGTAGGTATTGTACAAAGGAATTTCAAAGGAGGGACTCTTGCTGTTACTTACTGTTGAGTTGAGTACTGATATAAAGTACTAGGAAGGAGGAACCTAATTCAAATTTCATAGTTCCGCTGAGAGAACGGATTACCTCAAGTTTTTCGCTTGATTTGAGATCAGCTATTTCACCCAACTCTGTTTTTCCGATGCACAAAAAAAGGAAAGCAGAGGAGGGACTGATATTAAAACGCACAGAGTTCACAGCGGCAGTTGCCCCATATCTAAAACGAATGCAAGTGCAATGTATTTGGGACTTTCCATTAAAGACACTTTCAGGGATGGGAAATCTTTTTAGAAAATAAAGTATTTAGATAATAGCAATAATCTGCAAGCGATTGAGAAAGTGAGGATCGAAATTTCAGTAATTTATTTAATTTATCCATTAATACTTAAGAGAAGGTAAATTATTTTCTACAGAGCAAGTGTATATATATGTAGATAGCATTAATCCACATATTGTACATGAATTCTTATCTCAAAATGCACATCCGCATAATAATCCAAGTACTTTCCCCATTCCAAATAAAATTCAAAGTCAAACTACATCAATACAAAAAGAAGATTATTTTAAAGTTATATAGGAACCTACGTATCTACATATACAGTTTCTTTATTTGCCAAAACATCCAGTTCAGTTTGTAGAGAAAATCTTTACTGAACACTTATC
>JAQFYC010004224.1:0-17887 GCA_034694165.1 Tomocerus mixtus | reverse complement strand
CCTATGTCATACTTTGTCACATTTTGCTGAACCCCCCTCCCCCCCTAAACTGCTGACGTGTTTAATGGACGGTCCCCTATGCAATGCACTACCACTTCTCGTGCTCTCTCCGTGTATTGTGATTGTGTGTCCTTATCTGAATTTGTAGAAAGAGCAGGCGGATATGAATAGCACTCTAGACTCTGAAACTAGAGTTAGAGTTACTTACACTACTACACACATTGAATAGTGCTTTATACAACATAATAGATATCTGATTCTGATGTTATGTACATATATAGATACTATGCGAACATAAATACACAGATGGTATATACTAGGCACTAAAAGGCACGAGGGATATACTTATGTAGAATAATACTAGAACTGATTGTGAGCAGAGCAGAACTTGAACGTAGGAAAGAACATGCACGCGAAATAGAATTCTGTTATCGATCTTGTAAAAGTTGGGCACCATTCCAGCTTTGAGGCCTACTCTTGTGTGTGTATGTGTGTATCGTCATCTATATGCGATTCATATAGAAGTACGTATCTACAATTCCACACTTTGTCCGTACTACTACTACGACTACTACTACTACCTACTACCTACATTGTAAAAGCGATGAATTTTTGCAACTTTTCTTCGTGTTGTATTTATACTGATAGTAGAAGTAGACTAGGACTAGACTAGAATAGTGTAGTTTTCTCTGCACACATACATACTATTACTATATTAAACTTTGCTCTGGTATACTAGATTTTCCTTCTAAATAAAACTATCCTAATGATAAGCAGATTCTGATTCTTGTAACTTAAAGGTAGCTACGCTTACGCTGCCTATTTACTATTTACGTACAGACAGAAAGTAAGAATAATATTAAAGTGTTTATAAGAGCGAATGTATTAGCAGATAGCGCCTAGTGTGGAAGGAATTGCACTACATATTTTACTTACTACTTATACATAGCATTCTACTATTAGTAATCCTATGTTTTGTCCGTATGTGTGCTAGTTATTATGTATACGAAAGGAATAACATACGCCAATCCAGGGAATAATGCTAAACTGGAGCTAAAGCTAAGTTCTTTGATTATTGTAACTTTGGTTCAACTGTATTTATGTCTTGTGTAGCTATTAGGTATACATTGTACATAATAGACATTCAGCAAAGCCAAAAGTTAGGATAGGAAAGGTATAAGTACCTAGCAATAATAGTAAAGTATAAATGTAATGCTTGTGTGTGTGTGTGTTGTATTATTGTATTAGCTAAAAGACGTCTACTGTACTTGCTTACCTTGCTTTACTTTGCCTACACATGTTCTTTGTAGACACAGACACAGAAGGATGTAATAATTATATATGTATGTTGTGTAGTAGACTAGTTGTAGGATTAATATAGTGCAGAATATCGAAGAATGCATATTATTTCTGTTCTTGTCCTGTCTAGTTCTTCATATTCCTTCGTTCGTGAGCATACATATTAGATGTGTGTAAGGATGCTAGATTGTTATAGCATTTTGGGAAACTCTCCTTTTGGGCTTTCATTCAGCGCAATGTACAATACAGTTAAAGCAGAGCACACCATACTGTTCAAGTTTACGTTAGTATTAACTTTTCATTTATTTACCCAACACCATAGTTATGAACCTTTCAAATGAAACGAGAAGAGCTGTTCACATGTTTACTGTCTTGTCTTTATTTTTTTGGTTCCCTCGTCGGAGCAAATCCTAGAGGTATCCACTACACTATTACTATTACCGTCTTCCATTCTCTCTGTTTATTTGCTAATATTGGATGGATGTTGTAGATGTGTAGTTTTCTACGGCTACGAATACGAGCTACAGTTCAGCTACATAGTACAGTACAGATAATGCATTGCATACGTTTACCATGAAAAGTAGACCAGGAGGAGAAAAGTATAATTTTCTAAAGGCTTCCTTGCCTTGTAGATTTGCCTTCATTGCCTTGGCGGAGTCTGCTTGATATTCTACTGATGAAATGTTGTGAAACTTCTGTCGTTTATTTTGTGGATTAAAGGAGATGTGCAGATCCCAGTATCCTCTCCTTCAACTCGTGCACTCTATTCTCTATTGCACTGCAATGGAATCCCATCACTAGCTATTCTCCCTCTCGTTCTGTCTGATGATGAGTTTATCGAAACGAATACTTATGATATGCTTTATTTATCCGTAGCTTCACCTGGCGTGGCCTGGCATGCCATGTCATGGATTTAGTTTAGTCAAACATTTCCATATCCGATTACCAATTCAATATTTTTGGCTACGTATGTATGTAGACCATTAGTATACCATTAGCGATATCCTACTTATAGTTTCAGGTTCTATTTAGTCTAGGCATCATCTCCTTAGCTAATCGTGGAAAATCATATTTCTACATTGACGAAATGTAAATACACTATAATGTATTTCTGTGTTAAATGGCCAGGTTGCATTTTACTGTGTTATATTGTAGATAGCTATGATTATTATTTATACACACTACTGCATGCTACTTTCACAGTAGATAACCCATTTTTTCCATGTACTTCATTACATTTCTTGGCCACAAGACTCATCCTCAGATTTTTTCTGCTTCAGTCGCCTCACCTTATTGTTGTCTAATTAATTACCATGTCAGAGGAAGAGTGTTAGGTAGCCTACATTGGACGCTCCTTACGTACTAAATTTAGATGGAAAAACAAAGAACCGGAGACAGCAAACATATTATATTTGTAATAGACAAAGGTCAGAAAGAATGCGAATTTTTTCAGAGAAAAAGACAATATATTATGGTTTCTCTAAAATACGTAAAACTTAACAATTTGCAATTGCCATCTATGTAGTGGGTGCTGGGTACTCGTGGATATTCGTTAATTAGTGAATCCAAGCCAAAAGTTTGCGAAAGCGGCCTTTATTGTCCCAGGTATTTAAAGAGATGATAATTTTTAAAATACACCTTCCGACTCAATACCAGGAAAATCCAACTAATATAGGAAATATAAAAGAACTTATTAGTAGCCATGTGTCGTTCAACCGTTTTGTCTACGATCATTGGTAAACCAGATAGAGTGGATTAGATAATAAATATGTGTATAAATAGGATTTTCAATTGTTAGGTAAGTGTTCTTGCGAACAGGCGGAAAAATATGCGGGCTGCTGTGCCCTACATCCACGAACGATGAACATGCATTAGCCAAAATTATGTATTGCACTCAAAGCTCTTAATGATTTGACATGATTAAATAGTAAATAAATATGTTATACTTTCACTCACAGGTCTTAATTACTTTCCATTGCTTTGAACAAGCATTTCCTTTGAACATACTTCTTGTTAAGGCAAGCATTAAGCTCCTTGATGTATTTATTTAATGATGCAGTTACGAGTAAATTAAAAACTGTATATCCTCTACCATAAATGGCCTTTCACTGCCCTTTTACTATTGCTATGGGCGCTTGGAAAGCTATTATAAGAGATGTATCCTTCATTACAATAGGTGAATAAAACGCTTGCCCATTTTTAACATTACCTAGTTGCATTACAGTTATAAGACTACTACTTATCTATAAAACTGGGAAACACACTTCTCCGAAACGCCTAATAAAAAACTAGGAAATAAACCATTTGGCAATGGGTGACTCTATGTACAGTGAGAAGTTGTTTAATCAGTAGTAATCAATTCAACCTGATTGTGAGTTCCATTAGTGATACTAACATGTTATAAAATTGTATGTGTGTTAAATAGTTTCTGTGACAATCAATGATGTGCTTGCTGATTATCTCTCTGGTTTCTATCTGTGATTGATATCTTGCCCTGGGGGAAAGTACTCATGCATTAACATCTGATAAATTTCATATTATATATAGTAGTCCTCGGTTGTGTAGCCGACAGTTTACTATAAGTAGAGTACTTATGCAAATATGAGTAAAATAGAGATATAATTTTTGAAGGATATGTATTACGCTGATATTGTCTGATAACTCAAGTTTTACAAAATGTTAGAAATAAGAATTTGGCGATTCTTTGCAATTCTATGTGTATAAAAATGTAGAGCTGCCGACAACCTATGTATAGTTGCCATTTGCCCACGACGTGATAATATTAGACAGCTTGTTAAACGTTCATACATGGAAAGAGTAAAACTGTGGGAAAAGGTCAATGGGCACCATGTAGTGTTATTGAATGTAACACGCACAATCAACACAAGCCAAAGCAAGCCAGTGATATTATTAGCATAAAGTTTTGGTGAAATACATTGTGCTATATATAGCAGTATGCACTTTTATGTATTGATAACAATAATATATATAGTCTAGTCTACCTTCAGAATATCAGAACATACTGTGATATTAAGTACCAATGTCGTGCAACATAAATAAAGCATGTAAGGTAGGTATATATGTCCACAAAGGATCTGAATCGCGTTTGTTAAAGTCTTTTCTTTGCGGTCCGCAGGCGACCCCATTCCGTTTTCCAAGGTCCACCCTGTCTTCTACTATTAACGATAAGTCGCCTATCATATCACTAACCACAATGCAAATTGTATTTCCTACATAGTACAGTGCAGTAGTACGGATAAGAAACTGCGATAACGTAGTACCTCTATGTACCTACTTATGTATACGTTATAGAATGAAAAATTCCTTAGTATTTCCTTCCATAACGCTATTGCATTGTACCTACCTACTTATGTTATTTATGGAACTTCGAAAATATCAGCTTCTCAATTTCATCATTGTACCTTGCTTGCACTGCATTGTAATATAATTTGGTTTTGGGTTCGCCTAGTTTACCTGTATATATATTATGAGAACCAATGTTAGTGCTAAAGAAAATAAAATCATACTCTTATCCTTTCTCTTTAATAGTAAGGGATAGGAATGGCGTTTTGAGAAGTAATATAATATAAAAGACATAGAAGGATCTTCCACGGTTAGTTTGACATGTTGTAGCCACAAGAAAGTAAGGCACATCACACGTCACCTCTCTTTAGTAAGTAGTTAAAGAGCTTGCTGAATGAATGTTCCCAAAAGGCAAAACTGGAGAAAGCACCTACTAGAAAGCATCAATGCTATATTACAAAACCGATTATTCTGATGGTATATTCATATAAAGTTTAGTCAGCTAATAAGCGGTATCGGGTATACCCCTATATTTACCAATAGTTGGCCTCGGATTCGAAGAGGCAAAGAATTTTTAGATTAGATACTAAATATACTTAGGTGCCTATTTACGTTATATCTAGCCACACTTATATATAATAAAATACAAACTATGCATACTAACTCTACACCACTAGTACTAGTACTACTTGTGTATGAGATATAAGTATCTGGCTTTATCGTAAACAAGGTGCAATCCTGTATAAAGTCCCTCCAATACATAGGCTATATATAGTCAACAGTTTTTTTTAATGTAAAATGTTGAATTGAGTTGCTTGAGCTTCAATTTTTTATTCCCATTCAATAGTTTTGTACTGTAGTTGGTAGGAGTAGTGTGTGGAGTTGTAAAAGATTCTGAAGAGCTGCGTTAAGGATTTTCTCTGAATGTTTCTATAGGTAGCTATTTTTAGTGGTGAAGTTTTCAGTTTCATTCATTGTCGGTTTCAATGAATATTTAACGAGAATTTCCTTCAATGACACAATGAGTATAGTTTAGTTTAATATGCATATACAGGGCAAACCGTATATAAAAAAATTCACAGGCCCGGAAAAATCTGTCCCTTCTAGTTGATTACCTTATATCTGTGTATAAGGGAATCCCTTATATAGTGTGATTAGTATCTGATATACATACTTTGGGTGAGAATATACAAATGCCCAGGTAATGTGTTAATTGATTTAGTCATAAGCATTAGTATCACAAAGTGCATTAAATGAAAATAGGAAAAAATGTGGAAAATATTATATGTTGTTACGATGAGCACCGAGAAAAGTCTAAATACTCATGTTACCGAAGTCGAGCTGAAATGTCCTGCTATCTTTGATTATTTTTGTTTAGCTACCTATACATTATTGCAACCCTAGGCTCTAGATACACATATACATCTATTATCTATTGTGAAACAAAAATTATTGTGAGCTATAGATAACGTATTATAATATACCAAAACTACCAATCTGTCTTTGCATTGTTCCTCCAAATGTAACTCAGAAATCCATTTTTAAAGCATTCATGCACTGGTGCAGAAAAAATGTTAGTTTTACCTTAAAGGGGGTTTCCCTAATATACGGTTAAAAATAATTCAATTAGGCTCTTTTACCTACGTAAACTAAATAAGGTCCTAAAATCATCCCCTTATATCGGTTTCCCTTATATCCGGACCCTTACCTATATATGCGGTTTGCACTGTATAAGTATACTTACTTACCAATAGATAAGACAAAGAATACTATTACAAGTAGGCTTAACCTGTAACCTTGAATTGGATGTAGTTAAATGACAATTGAGTACCGATATTGCTGCCAGTTAACTTTCGGAAACAGTTTCATGTCCGTCGTATAGTCTGCAACATAACTGTGTCTAGAATCAAAATGAGTTAAAATAGATAAAAAGGCAATTAAAAACTATTCCATTCCAGTAATCTTCCAGGACATAGATGGGAAGATTTCTAATTATCTACATGTTTTCAGAACGCAGTGTGGAGTTTTAATAACTTAATTATAGTCTGTATCTACTTAGGTACTCAAAAAGAAAATAAGACGATTACCGATTTAATCACTTCAACTCAATACATTTCAAAATTTATGATTTACAAATAAAGGCTTAATGCTTTTTGCAACTTATTCTTACTGAAAAGTGTTAACTTTTTATACAGTTTAAAAATCCTTGAATGAAAGTAGAGTTGAAAATATATTTGTAGCTTTATTACTAGCCTTAGAATATATTTATTTAGTAGTAGGTAGCCGAGAGGTATTAATGTAGATTCATATACATGGTTCAGCGTTTATGGCAATCTCATTGGATCAGATTTAGGCCTTTCAACTACCAGTTAGGTGTCAGTAACAATTGAGTTCAAGGGAAATGAGTTTATCGTAAGTACATTGGTTTGTAATCAAGGCTGTCACACAGACACCGCACTTGAAGTAGATACTTATCATTTGAAATAGAAGTATCCTTAGTAGTAATACAGAGCACTAAAATATTATGCATTAATTCCCCATTTTATGCATGCGGATAAGTTGTAACCAGTATGCGCACACTTGTTAAAATAATTGTATTTGATATGACTAATACTACCTTACCCACATAGCTTTTACTAGTGCATATTATACTATCAAACTTATTGCTTAACATAATAGGATATTTAATATTATTGCCATTGCGTTCTTAAACTTTCACCAAAGGCGAACAAATATGTATACAGATAGTCGGGGCAAAACGATACGCTTGCAAGAGTGAAAATTGGATTGGATTTACATTTATATAATATAGTAAAGTAGGGTAATGGATACCGACTTATAACGACCCTGTACGTGTACATATCACATAGATGGTTCATGTTCTAAATATTGAAGTTCCGCTGATGTACCGTATCTATTTTCAACCTACTAGTTTAAAATTCTCGTTTCTAAAGAGATTCCATTAGATGTATTAATATACAGTGGTTGACTAGTAAGTTGAGCATCCTATTCCAAAATTGATATTATTCGTTCGTAAGTACTTATATAAGATCACTTTTCTACTTAATGCACTTACTTAAATAGATTGGAAATAGAAAGATTTCGACTTAAGCTCTTCCAGTAAGTAGTTACTTCCTGCTACAACAAGTTTAATACACATCTTATGTACTTTGTATAGATATATGTGCGTCGCACTTACTCATTGACAAAAATCTTTATTTCACCATCAGTCAATTAAGTAATTATTTGTGCTTTACCATGTTTCAGATGTAATTCTGATGCGATGGGCTTGTAGCATTAAATGTATTTGGGCTAGACCTGTTCACAGAGTCGCAGAGTATTATTAGTCAACAGCATAGCAGGAAATAATAAATAGCTTACATTTGGCAGTGTTGTATTCGCCCATCGGCCCATATTGAAACCTCTATCCGTGTCCTCTGTACATGTTCTTTCTCATTCTCCAATAAACGACTCGACTGAAGTGAATTTCGAGAGAAAGCAGACACTGCCGAAGCATAGCAGAAACTAAACCTAGGCAAAGGATACAACGTCTGTTAGCTGTATTGCATTGCTGTTTTTAAAATGCCATTTACTAATTGAAACACACTGAATAAAATCTTTTGCTGATCAGTTTAAAGAAGCCATATAATTCAATCAGCGGGATATAAATATTACCAAGCGTGCTGATGATTAATTAAAATGTTTAGCTGTGGGCGTGTACTTCCGATTTTAATGTATCCTAAGTCAAAATTTATTATTTACTGGAGAACAGAAACATTACATTCCTTGCTACTTGTTGTGTTTACGCTCGTCATATTAATATTAGTGAGGTAGCAGCCACTGTCAAATTATATAAGCATTGATCATTTAAAATTACACAGAGTTATAACTTTAGGCAGCCCAAGACACTTTGTCATTTTCGCTAGTCACTAGTAAATGAGTACACAAGTTTTCCAGTGTAATGGCTTGAATAGCTTCAAAGTGAGAATAAAAGTACATTAACTTGGGTCATCATCATGTAGAATTTACATTGACACGCCAATTCGAGAAAACTGCATCTTTGTAAAGTCAGGTTAATGTTAAAGCAGATTACTGCTGCTAATTATTGGCAATTACTTTTGATGGATATAGTAGGGATAATTCTTTTGTCTGATACGGCTGTCTTGTAAATGGATCCTATGAATGGGCAAAAGCTTTTCATTTCCGAGGAACAAACAGCATAATTTACATTTTTTCGTCCATTATGAGAAGGAACTGGAATGCCATAACACTTCATAGTCGTTCAGCTATTGTATTCGAACGATAAGCAAACCTCCCTACTCTCCTTAATACATTATACCAGAAAGTACCAATACATCAGTAGCAGTAGCTCTAAGTATCTGTATCGTACCGTACCCTCTTATAGCTTACAATATGAGGCAAAAAAAGCAAACTATTTATTGCAAACTATGTTTTATAATATTTTAATTGTGTCAAACCGGATGATATATAGTATACATGCATTGTATAGGTATGTGGCTATGAATTATTTTAAAATATTTAGTATTTAGCGTAATATAAGTAGTACAATTTTGCGTAAAAGCAATGACATAGATATTAGTATTAGTAAATAGTTGCTCAATTTCAGCCCCTAATGACCCTCCTACTACTTTTTAAGGCTTTCCGTGCAATAGACATAACATAAAGCACATATAAGTGAACTAATGTATAAAATGCGTCCACATTGCTAATATCGATTGAACGTTGGCAGATTGATGTCTCTCATAGCAATTTCTCGGAAAATACATGACGATAAGTAGTAGGCATTCATATATACGTTCTACTTTTACTGAATTCTATATCAAAAAATCCTTTATGAAGGCAGAATTACATGTATGTGCATCAATTTTTAGAAAAGGAACTAATTTTGAAAAATGGATAATAAGCTAAAAATTTTGTAAAGGTTAACAGGGTCATTATAAATTACAAAGTATTGGTTTAGGCTAACATGAAAGGTTTATATAAATGGTTGTCGTATGGCCACATTTTATTATTATTTGTCTGCGTAGGTAAGTATGTATGTAAGTTTAAAAGTCAAATACGCAAAGCATACATATTATGGTATGAGCCATGAGCGTCCGGTTACACGATATGGTAAGGTTGTCATTGTCTTTTTCTTTTATATTTATTGTGTAGAATATGGGAAAACTAATATAAATAAATTGTTTCCATGTATTCGTTGAGGTCAGCTTTCTCAATTTGGGTTTCTTTCCACCAGACCAGACCAGCCATTTTTTAGCTTTAGTTTCAGTTATATATTTGCAATTACTGAGCCAGTGTAGAGTATATATATACAACAGGTGTACGAGAACGAGGTACTCGTTGCCATTAGTTTACTCCTTTCATTGTGATGTGACTGTATTCAAACGTCTTCTATTTTAATGTGAAAGTTTAACTTGCTAGAATTTATTGTTAATGTCAAAAGAAAGGAACACAAATGTTGTTATACATGTTAAGAGTTGATTTATTTAATATAAGGCATACGAAATCTATAAGTTGTAGTGTGATACGCAGTAAGAAATGTTGAATCTAAGGAGTGAAGTGAAAGTATTTAATTTATATTATACGGAATATAATATTTAGTTGCATTTATACTTATACAAGTTTTTTTGACACTCGGCTGGGAAATCCTATACCTATATTTTGCCTCTACGTTAGTAATTAACAGGTTGCTTGATACGTACGTGTTGGGAATGTAAGTGAAACTTGATTTCTTTTCGTAATAATTTTTAGTAAGATTGTGATGTGATGGTTGTTTCCATTTTCCCATTAATTGTTAAGTGGAGAAAGTCGGAGAATGCTGATTGGGACATGAATTAGTTAATTGTATCTACTAGTCTGCGTACTCTAACATTGATACATACAGAATGGGACTGCCAACCAACAACGGTACTAAAGAATAAAGAAAAGGGACCATCCAGATATTATGTCAACACATACGTGGAGGGAGGAGTCAGCTAAATGTTGACGCACGATTACATAGCGGGGAGGAGCAGAACTTTGATAATGTCATCAATTTTAGTACATGTAAAGATTTTCTAAACATATTTGCAACAATCTACACGATTTATATACGGTCATAATATGTGTAAAAGTGCAGCAAATGTAACAAAACTTACCACAAAATAACAATTATAGTTGAGAAATAATATTTCCTTATTTATGGTCAAATTACAAATTGTCACAATGTGATGTTTTGTCTGAGGAGATTTTAAGTCTATGCGATTTTCAGTCTGGCGTGAATTTCCTTCCTTGATTCATCATAGGTGGGTCAGCCAAATGTTGACAAATTATGACAGGGGAAGGAGGGCTCAACAAAAGACCGGTTTTTGATGACATACTATCTGGATGATCCCAAAGAGGTTTACTTTACTTTAGTTTATCTGTATTTCTCCAGTAGCTGGATGTTTTAGTATATAAAGAAGAGAGCAAGTTCTGGTTCAGATAATTTCATAAACTGCAGTGAGCATGCTTGATGGGTCTTCAGCTAATTTGTTGAAACGGGTAATAAGCTAATGGTGTCTGTGTCTCGTCCTATATGAAGGAAGCTTGAAAAAACAGTTAGTTGGACAGCATTGCGGGAATAAGTAATACTAATCGTCGCAACCGTTAAAGTTTTCCAGGCTTAGCCACATTTAACTTACAATGACGAGTTTCGGACGTTTTTCCTAACAGTACATTGCTCTCTTCCTTAATTCCTGGGACTGTGAGACTGTGACATAAGAGTATGCAGCATTACATTATCTTTTTATGAAGTTGGCTTTTGTTTCCACTAGAGAACGGATATTTTAGTAGAGTAGTGGATGGCATAGGACCAGTAGGACCTAAATAGCAGTTCAAGTCCATTGATGGTATGTTAGTTATGTAAGTATACGTAGGCTAGCCAAATGCAAGTAGTTGGGTTGAGAGAATGAGAAAGTTGTCTTGTAAAAGTATGTGACGTCAACTCTAATGTGTAAGTATTTAAGTGTGCTCAACTAGAAAGTTCAAGTTAAATGTTTAAAACTGTTCACACACTTACGATTAGTTAGCATATATATATATAACCATTGAAAAGTCTAAAGAAATATTTAGTGTATAGTGTATACCTACGGATATGCTTACATTTACTTATGGTAGAACACAAAACTAGGAGGTTCCTTAAACATAGGGAAGTCTTGTTCTTGTTAGCGTGCTGTGGATGTAGAATGCAGACGCTTATTTGTATACATGTAATATGTAAAAGAAGAGAAATCTAAAGGAGTTTAACATTTCATGGAGCCCGAAACTGAAACTGGAGGAGTGTAGTTACATGACTGGATGTTTCTCTATATTGTCTTCACTCTTTTTCGTTCCAGTATCGATCCGGTGTAGGATAACTTTCCTGGACCTGCCTATTGTCAACTGCACAGACAGAATCCAGATGAAAATAAAGTTGTATGTATTGTTATTCTTTAACTACTTTAGGTATTTTAAGTTTTATTTTAGTACTCAATTTCACTTTACCATTATTTCTCTAACTTAGTTTATTCTACTCTCTCCAAAATTCTTCAAGGACTTTCTCCTTGGCGAAAACTCGCTCCCTCGGCTTTAGTATATCAATCTATATCATTCCACTCATATAGTATACATGCCTACATTGACTATATACCTATATATTGTATTATATAATTTTCGTTGTGCGTTTTATTACATTTTCACGCTATGTACTCCTCATTAATCAAAAACGGGGCATGCCATGTACGATACAGGGTCCTGCGTAACCATATCACTCTTCCTGCATTTCTTCTTTTATAGAGGTGAAAGAAATACGAACTTTCTCCTATGCTATAGGCAGTTGGCTAAGGTACAAGTTGAATGAGCCGAGCCCATGGGTATAAAAATCGTACAAACTTTTCTGGGTCAAAAGCAAGATAGAAATTAAGAGGAAAATATCAAACAAAGTATTTGCTGTTATTTTTGTACCCCAAAATCGAAAATTAGATTTTCCTATTCGTTGCCCTCAATTTATTTATTGCAGTTCAAAAAAACAAGTACATATTTGATTTAAGTCTGACTTTTGACCTACACTTATTCTCTACATTATAATGCGTTTCCTTGTGTAGTCTCGCTCAATTCTAGAAAGGTTCTTTCCAGGTTGTCCATAAGTACTAAAAGCTTCTACTAACATTTGTTACGTAATAAATTGCAGTCCGTCCAGCTCCGTAGTGAAAATTCTCTTCTGCAAAGAAAGTATACTTTTGATTACACACTGTAATGTAAATCTAATAGTCAATAGAATGCTGGCGTGGTTAGGTTAACATGTATTGCACTATGCGCCTTCAACGCCATTCAATCGACTCAGCTCACCTTTACTACTAATGTGCATATACTTTTTATCATCTTTTTTATAACCAAATAAAGTAGCTCAGTCAGTGCGTACTATTACTGCTTATTTAAATAGGCGAATTCATTAAAGTGTGACTAGCTACATAAATATATACACACAATAGTGTTATATACCTAGCATGGTTAAGGGCAAGGGTGAACAGTATATGTCAGCAGCAAATGAAAACGGATATTATAGATAGCTACGTCGTTAGAAAAATGTGGAATGGTAGGTATTTGTTCGAATATGAAACATTTATTGCAGTAGATAGGTTTTAGTACAAATAAGGTATACAATAGTAGCTGCCTACATATTAGTCGTTATATTACTAAATTGCAGCAGGTAAAGCTAGCAATAAACTATACAAAATAAACACTAATTTTCAAATTATTTTAAATGGCAGAACTTTAATTAAGTTTGCATTCAAATCGAACGCCGGCTATCAACTAGGACAATATTTACTTACTTTACTTTAGTATGTAAATATTATTTATCTAACTTTATATTTTCCCACTGTAGTTTTCTAATGCAGTTATGTTATACAAATATCAAACAATATACTGTGCAGATAAGGATAATAAAGCTATACAGCAGTTTACCTTAAATGATTTCTGTTCATGCTGTGTTTCTCATCGCTAGTTTTGTATTCAGGTTTATATGAGGAAGTAGTATATGTATTACTTGAATTCGACCCAGTTATCTTGTAGGCAGCTCTACGTGAATACTTACTAAAGCGTCATTGTTTATTAATAATATTTTATTCGAATCCCCAAGCATTTGACCTCTTCTCACACACAAGGATCCTCATTCACAGTTTAGAATGGAGCTTAAGCTCTTATATAATAAAATGAAATAAAGGAGTCAAGGAAACGGCGGTTTTGCCGTGTTTTCACTTTGATGAGATTAGAGACGTTTTAGCTTAAACGCATTTGGTGCTCTGAAGAGCTTAGTTTATTGTTAACAGATTTCACTTCTACTGATGCTGTAGTCTAAATATATAGAGAAAAGCATCTGCACAATGTATAAGCCATTGTGATTCTATCCAGTAAAGCTAGTCAAAGAAAGACAGAATACAGAATTTCGCGACACAGCTTCGCTCACCGCATCTTATGTATAGCATTTTCTATTGACGATTGTCTCTTTTAACCTATTTATAGACCTGGGACATGTGTCTATACACTCTTTGATAGCAACCTTTATATTCCAAATCGTCTACTCAAATACTTGCCGCAACGGTTATTTTGTATATACGCTCATCATAATATTATATCATTTAAATGATCTCCTTTCTCTTAGGTATTTATTAATTAAATACCACTCACTTACGAAATTAAGTATCTAGTTATATCAATACTGTATACAGTGAAATAGGGTACCCGTATATCGTAGTATCTTTTAAATATTTTCTCAAGGTTTTTATTATTGATTTTTCCATTCTCCTAAAATGCTCAGCTTACACTCGAAGGCGGCCTATAATCGGGTACTACAAATAGATACCTTTTACTACGCTCTATATAAGTATAAAGCACTAAGTATATAATATGAAGGGAAATGAAGACTGGCAATATATTATGATAAAATAGCTTTAGCATTATTGTTATACAGCACAATCTAATAAAACGATAATGCTTTTAGTTGTGATATTATGTATGTATGATTTTGATATTATTTATAAGTTATGTATTTATATTTTGTGTAATAAAAGCGACTTTGTTGCTTTGCCCGGAAAATATGAGAAGGGAATGGAAGCCGTAGGCATATGTCATTGAAAGTGAAGGATTAGAGTTCATGGGAAAGTTTGAGCATGATTGATACAACAAAGTAATGTATAAAAGTCTAGGCTACAAAAGAAAATAAGTATGTTTGAAGTTGGTAAAGTATGTACGTATAATACGTACTACTAAACACACGACGTACAAAGAGAGAAATTCCTTCTGAAAGGAAAGTGTGTAGTAGGTAGGTAGTTAGGTAGTGCTAGCTATATGTAGTACTGTTTAGGTATGTATATGCAGGATACATAATATTAAATATGTCCTATATCCTATATGGTGGTATAGCTAGTTGGTTTAATAGCAAAGACAGGGATAGGGATTTAATTGAAACCTGGCTCAAACGAGAGTAAAAAAGAATTGTAAAAGTGCGAAATTGGAGGAGGAAAGGGAGAAAATCATTGAAAGTGGAGAAAGGCAAAGGTAGTGGGTGAGGTAATTAGGTCCTAGTCTGTAGGTCAACTCAGGTTATTGCATATAGTGTTCAAGAGTTGAGGGAAGGCTATACAAATATTTACTATAGCCGCCACTATGCCTACCTATTTACTTATTGTTAGTTATGATAAGTATAGTGTAGAAAGTTTTATTAGAATAATTTTTATGATTAGGAGGGCAATTGAATTGCAGCCATCCCTCATTAGCTTCTGATGGGGTATCTTTACAATATAAGTATCTATCAGATAGTAAAGTAAAGTAGTTTTATTGAGGGCGGCCTTGTGCATTGTCATATTGAGCATTGAATGTGGATGAGATGTATGTAGCATAATGTATAGATATATCTAATATCATTATTGGACATATGTTAACTATAGTTAGTAGTATAGTATTAGTATTAATAAATAGAAGGGAAGAGAGTGTAATGTAAGTGTAAGTGCATCTTCTACTTTGTACATTGTGGAGTAGGAGCAGTTTGAGTAATATTTATTACAGCTCTAGGAGGGAGTGCAGGCCAGGCAGCACACTGTAGACTGTAGACTGTACTGTGAGGACGGTAGTAGTTGAGTGGAGTGGATTGAGTGAGGGAAAGAAAGCTGGAGAGAAAGAAAGGAAAGGATAGTGTCAGCCAGCCTTGGCCTAGAGAAAGAGAAATGGAGGTTTTTGACAGTGTGACGAGTTGGTATCCGGGTTGTTGTTAGTTTGGGAAGGAAAGAAGACTGGAGGAAATCGTAGAAGCAGGGCCTAAGAATTTTAACGGGGCCACATCACATCAGAGGCTATGCCATGCCATTTCAGTCGATGTCATGTCAGTCGCTCGGTCGGGTCCAACCGGTAAGAATGGCAGGCACACAGTCAGGCTTCTCCTACTCTTACTTACATATACATACTTAGTTACTTCACTTTACTTACTTACCTAGTGTGTTTTATGCTATAATGTTATGCTATGTTGGTGGGGACCGCTGCTGGCGAGCTGGATGCTATATGGAGATACTCTCCATATTATATCCAATACTATGTATGCTACAGTGTGTACTATAAAATAACTTTTATCCTTCCAATGTTCCAATACTGGATAACCCTATCCCTAGCTAGCTCGATATACATAAGAATGTCCTAGGTAGCTATATAGTGCATTCCTATGTATGGTATGTATTCCTTGCTTAACTTTCTTTGCTGCAATACATAAATAAATACAGTTATCTAGTCTACTAAGCATTATGCTATGGTGGTACAACCTATGTATACTGTAACTGTATATGTGTACTAGGTTAGGTTACGTAGTATACTTACTTACATGAGTGTTACACTTACATATATCGATTGCTTTGCTTTTCTACACAACCCGAGCCGGCATGTCTTCTTCCATGCACTCAATCTTATGTAGAAAGTAGAAGGAGAGCATAAATGGTAGTCCTATTTTAGGTGGTTTGGTAAAGTACTGGGTTGCTTGGCTATTACTTTACTTAGCTATGTGGATTCTACTATTCTACTACCACTACTACTGCTGGTCTGGTACTATGTATGTGTTCTCTCGTCGGAGCCATGCAGTGCAGTAGTAGAGTTTCTCTCTTTGGTGATTACGAGTTAAACTGGTAGAGAGAGCGAACCTGCCACGATGGCTCGCTCCAGCTCCAGTTCCATCCAGAACCACAGAACCAGAGTCAGAGTCAGAGTCAGGAGAAAGAGTGCAAGTTTTAACTGAAATCTAGCCATGTCCAAGTTAACCGAATGGCTGGACTGGACTGGCTGATCTTTTCCTTCGTCAGGCTGTCTGTCTGTTTGTGTCTTTATCGGTCACGCTGTTTTATGTCTACCCCTGTCTGTTCCATCTGCATGCTCTGTGAGGAATCCTCCGCTTTCCCAAATCCTAATCCTTTCCAACTTCTTCTCCAGACTTTCGTGGGGATATAGTACGTTTCTTTCTATAGCCTGGATATGTATACTTGCATTTCTTTTCTATAGGTGACTACATACTACGACTACGGATATCTATTATATTAGTAGTAAGTAAAATAAGAAGGTATGAATTTATGTATAGATACTAGTCTAGTCTAGCTACAGTCTGCAGTCGAGTAGTCGAGTCTACAGTCTACGCTAGTTAGTTAGGTCGTATACGCACGAGACTAAGGTTGGGTTTGGGTTCCGTCCGTCGGTAGGCCTATCTCATGTATAGGGACTTGCTCCGGAGCTCGCATCACGTCCTCTCCCTAATCATTCTTTCCCAATTCCCTTTACGGAGTCTGAAATCGGAGAGAGAGCCATACAATCTTCACTTTACAATACAGTCAGTTCACTTGTACTTCTCCGAGACTAGGGCACTCACTCACTCGCATCATATCACATCAGCCGGGAGCAGCGCGCTTTTAAACGTATAAATATATCTACTATGAGATTTATAAGATATAGGCATATACACGTATATTTTATGTATTATAATAATAACTTCTTGTCCGTAAGAGCAAGTTTGTAAGAATTACTACTGTATAGTGGGTAGTGGGGATGACGACAGGAAATATATCCAAAATACATATTCTTGTATGTATTTAACGTATAGTCAGTTTCAGTTCAGTTCACTACTCCAGCTCCGGTTTGCAAAAAAGGAAGTCTTAATACTTTAGTAGATAGATAGATAGATAGATTTATTGGTCACAGACGATGTAGCCAAGGCCTTTACGTCTTTTCTTACAAATAT